>JACEII010000168.1:288600-307079 GCA_014332785.1 Antheraea mylitta | reverse complement strand
AAAAAAAACTTTATAAAACTAATACTAAATTTCCATATCTCAGGTCACCTGATATAGCGATAACTTCGAACGTGTCCCGCCCACCGCCCCCTCTCGCCATGCTCATCAAGTCTGAGGACTCTGTCGCTGAAACGAGGGGGGAAACCGTTGAGGAGAGGGGGGAATACGAGGAAAACAGGGGGGAAAGCGAACAGGACGAGTCTTCCAGCTCCTCAGACAGCAGCGGCACTTCGTAACGTGATTTCAAAGTGGGGGGAGAGAGTAGAAACTTTACGTGGAATTTAATGTTATTTGAATGAACAGTGTTATTTTACAATATGAAAGTGATTAAGTTAGCTGTTTAAGTTTGAAGATATTAAACTGTTAAATAAATATATATGCCGTCCATAAAAAAGACTGTACGGTACTTATCTAAAAGTGTGATCGCAAAGAGATGCTGATTTAATATATATGTTGTGTAAATATTTTAAAAATAACTATTAATGTCTGGTAGCACCGAAACATTTTGGGGAAATGTGGAGGGTGTTTTTGACAACACCTTGTTCTACTATGTGGTGTTCTTTTTTAAATCTTTCTACTTTGCATTAAAAGTAATTCAGTTATGTTAAAATTGGATTATAAATAATAACTAAAATACGGTTATTCATTTGCCATAAAAACTCCGTAGAGTTCTAACAATGTAGCCACCATCTTGCCAGAGCGAAGGTAATAGTTACAAATATGTAATAAAAATTAGGCTTACATTACGTGAATTCAGTGGCCTTACTAATTAAAAAGTAATAGGAAAGTATGCAGGACCGACATAGTGCCTCGGTTCTCGGTCAGTCATTGTGTATTCTTAACAAGGTGGTTATGAAATGTATAGAGTGACAGTGACTAGTACGTTTCAATGATGACTCTCGTCTTTAAAGTGTTAAGAGTAGTGATGATTTCAGATTGACTATTCTTTTATTATTGATACTAGGTCCCGTTAATCAAATAGCGTTGTATATTTTTTAAAAGGGGAAATATGTACTTTGTAAAATAATGAGCATTAAAGTGTTATAGAGAACAGAAATAAGTAAAAAATTCTGTATTTAATGCAATTTGGAACATTGGTCCAGTAGACTTATAACTGTGAAATTTTTTACACCACATTATGGATTACGTGTCCATACTAATGACCGTAATGACGTGTTCATACTCTTGACTCCTACCTCTACCTTACTATTGACTTGTTGCTTAAAATAGCACGATTAGGAATAAAATACCATCATTTAAGTCGTCGATATATTTCCAGATATTTCATAACTCTCTTCAATTTAATTTTGTACTGTCTTAAGGTATAGTTTTACTATTTTGTTTAACATATATGAAATTTCTGTAAACTAAAAAAATATGTCTTTGTACATAATTTTTAAATTCAAGTAGTATTTATATTTAAGGTACGTATACTACTTGTGTTACGCTGATTCTTGCCAATATCTTAGTGTTTTAAATTTTTATCATAGAAACATTCAGTACATTGGTTGGGCAGATTATTTATTTAGTTATTGCGTACAACATGCATTTAACATCGATTTTATTCGTATTTAAGTACTTCCAAATATAACTTACATAAATGGTTGTTTTATGATTTATCAGGGGTTCGTTGGATTCATAGATTTATATAAATATGTTGTGCTCTCTTTCGGAGTACATTTTAGGAGTCCTATCTCGTTCTAAAGTTATGTTGACTCTAAGGTAAGGAGATGAAAATGTAAATAGCATTTTCTAAAACTTTATAATGCTGTTAATGTTGGCAACTAATAAAATTTGTAAAGAAATTCGTTCTAATGTGGTCTGGGTTTGAAACCACTATTGTAGAATAGAAAAAAAAACATGTTACATTATGGCTTTTAATGAGAAAATGTGCATTTATTTTTTTACAAAAAAACAGAAATAAAACAGAATACGTAAAAGAATATTTTATTTTTTGACTTTGGCACAAAAATTAAGCGAAACAATTTTTAGAAGATATGATATCTTCTTTGTTCATAATGTTTTATTATTGAATAAAAGTTACAAAAAATAAGTTTTTTATTATTTTACCAACCGTTGGAAGTTAATTCCATCCTAGGAAAACTCCAAGATCATTGTTTTAAGACTAATAAATCTTACTAAAATTCTAACTTAATTAGTTTTTTTTTTGATACATTTTGTTTAAAACACAAGTTGTTAATAATTATATTTATATAGAATCAACAATTATGCAAACATGTATCATATTTGTACCAGAGTTAAGATTGAATTTTGTATCTAATCAAGTAAAGGACTTGACAATTAAATTCTGAATAAATAAAAGAAAATAGGGATGACATGATTTTGTAAGCAATTGAGTTTCATTATATCTTAAAATAATTCATAGAAAATATGAAATTTACCCACAATTAGTTTGTCGGTAGTAAATAACAGCCAAGTAAGCGTGCGACCTTCGTCTAACCTCAGGTCATATACCGAGTTGTTACATTTAAAAATTAGCTAAGTTCAACTTTAATAGTTCATATAACATGATTCATTTTTGAAGAGAAGACATCTTTAGACGCATTGAGTGGTATTTTTTGGCAGGAGGTTAAACTTACGATTTCGCGTCATAACATGTTTGTAAGCGTGTCTGTTGTCAGACTAGCGACGCGCAGTATAGCAACCTGTGTAATATTGATATTATGTATTGAGATTTGATGGAATTATAAACTGGATGAAAAAGTTTATATTATTCGGAGTGCAAAGAAAGAGAGACTAGTGATAATAATTTCAATTTACAAATCATTTTTAGATTTTCGGACTTAATACACCGAGAGATAAATTCAAATTTTGCTCTTCATAAGTGTTTTTAGTGTTTTTTTTTTTTATGATCATCATACAGTACATGTACAAAATTTAAAGTTATTGAAAAATAACGTAAAATACTAGGCACGGATAAAATTGTATTTAGCTCCGTTTGAAATGTAACGACAAAATACTTATACAAAAAAAAATCCAATACTCAATTAGTATATATAGTTATATTTCTTTATAAGATCCTCATAATAGGATGAAACTAGAAATATTTGTACATTATCCCCTCTCTATGTTCATCTCTAAGAATAACTTGGATCAGATTAATACATGGTATACTGTGGTTAAGCACATCTGTAAGGTCTCCCCATGCTGATGCGTATGAGGGGTTGCTCTTCCCTCAGCCTCCCCCTCCCCCTCCCGGTGGGGGGGAGCGGGTTGATATCCGGCCGTTGCATTGCACAGTGTGAATACGAACAACCACTCATATTCGATGCCTGAAAGAGATTTTTTTATTAAAGTTTTTAGTAGTGAATTTTAATGTTTTTGAGAACAAGTCCCACTTTGAACGTTTTTTAAATTACAAATTACATGATTGTGAATGTTGAGTATTGTTATTAAATATGTGTTGTATCAACCTCGAACAGATGGCGCTTTAGATCAGTTAATTGACAGTGAACTGTAGGACCGAATGTTAGAGATATCTCATAGATGGCGACACGTTTTAATTTTGAATTTCTTTTTCAATAACTGAGCCACAGAAACGCGTAGTCGGGTCAGCTAGTTCTGTTCTGGGCTTCCATCGAAAATGAACGCTGCAGCACTGTTGTACAGCACATTTTTTTCTCATAGCCGAATGGGTTTGCCGATTGTTGGATATTTCTTTTTTGATGTTAAGCATCTATAAGTGGAGGCTAAACTTAATTGTTGACGTGGCGACGCAAAACACGAACTTTGCACTTAACGAAATATTCAAAAATATTTGCAACCCTATGGTCATTAACATAAGATTCAAATTGTTTTGTCGGAAACTCGTTCTACTAGTGTTATGCGGCGGTACAGACGTCTTAGCACCCTTTGATAAATGCCGCAAAACACATCACACCTGCGCTTTCTTAAATTCTTGTATTTTGTATTTGATAAAAATAGATATTTATGTAATAAATTAAATAAATAGTCATTATTTTATGGAACAAATTTATTTTCATTTCATAATGAAAAGCTGATTCCTGTCGTAAACTGTTCTTTTATGCATTAAACTTATACAAAACAATTTCGATGTTGTACATATGCCGGGCGTCCCATGATTTTGTTTTTGTGTAATTTAATTCGTATGGTTGTTCGAGGAATAAAGTATAATGTGTATATGAAGCGGTCACCTTGACGGTGTTCCGCAGCAGTATCTCCGCAAAGAGTGCGGAGAGCGCGGCGCCGTGAGCGTGCACTCTCGCTTTCAGATCGGCGTCGGTGAGGCGCGCGAGGGATGAACATGTACAGTCGCACGTACAATTACCTAAACATATATTTATCATTAGCTGTACCCGCGGCTCCACGCGCGTTTTTTTAAATGGTATTAAAGGAATATAAAATTGTCAGCATGTGTGCAATTACAGAAATGCTCTTTAAAAATAATTGTAAGCACGACATGCACGCCACTTACAGTAACATGTAACATATACATTAGACACATAAATACTGACAGCGTGCCTCAAGAGGTTTACCATCAGCAACATATTTGGAATTTTAACACACCAAGTAACTATCTTAGTGTTTGCTTACACTGTCTAAGGAACTAATGAAACAATAACTTAAAATCTATACTAATATATAAAGCTGAAGAGTTTGTTTGTTTGTTTGGTTGAACGCTATGATCTCAAGAACTACAGATCCGATTTAAAAGTTTATTTTAGTGTTAGATAGCTCATTTATCGAGGATGGCTATAGGCTACATATCATCACGTTAAAACCAACAGGAGTTGAGCAATTAAGAATGTCAAAAAAACGGGCTATTTTTTAAGCTTCCGCTGCGTGTTAATGTCAGTATTATATGCGTTGCCATGGTAACGCGATAACATTCTATCGGAAATATTTTCATGGTTTATTTTGTGTTCCTACTCAAAAAGTTTGTTCTACGTTAGTTTTGTTTTCAATTTTTAATTATACGTGGTACGTTTGTGTCGGAAACATTTGTAAATTTTATTTTGTGCTGATATTCTTAAAGGTTAGTAGTAATAATATTCGTCCATCACAATACAGGCGAAGGAATTAATCCATACTGCCAATTCTGAAATTGTCAGTATAGGTAGTTCTTATGTATTCTCTATACATAAGCGCCAAATCTTCTATATAATATTTCGTAAATTTTTATCTTCTTAATTTCAAGCTTACAGAATACATGCTCCATGGCATTAGTTTTCATTTATTTCACTCATGCATAATAAACAAACCATATTACATAAAACGCCGCCAATTTAACACAATATAGAGTAAAATAATACAAAATTATGAATAAAATATAAAATCCCTACATAACACTGACTGAAATCCCGTCAAAAACTCCTCAAAAAGTTTATTCTACGTTAGTTTTGTTTCCAATTTTTGGTTTGTGATATATTGCGTATTACGTATTATAAGAGTAAAGCGTGTGTATATAATATTCAAATAAATACTTTTTGATGAATACATATATCTGCGGTGCTACAAATATCAACATTTTTTTTTATTCTGTCGATATATCTGTTTGTTTATTTGTTCCGGGTAATCTCCGAAACAGCTGGACCTATATGAACGGTTTTGTTTTCTTAGAAATGATTGCGCTATTAACCTAGCAAGGTCTTAACAACTTCAACGGACTACAAGTAATATTTGAACGGAAATTTTACGGGCAAATAACCAACTAATAGCTGTTTTAGCGAGCGAAGCTAGCGAGTTCAGCAGACGATACCTGATATTATATCTATACAATAAAAGATTGAACACATATTGTTCGATAATGTATAGCTTAATATTTTCATTACTTTCTTATATAGTGTAAGTGAGCAATGAGGCTGATACATAGATAGTAGTTTAAAGTTCCAGCTATGTATGTGGCTTATGATAAATCTCATCCCATTCGATACACTATTAGTATTCACATATATAATGTACATATTACCTGTTACTGTAGATGATGTGCGTGTCATACTTACAAATATTTTTGAAAGAGTATTATTGTTATTTACACATCTAATAACAATTTTACATTTATTTAATACATTCAAAAAACGCGTGCGGAGCCGCGGGTAACAGCTAGTGTTGTTATAAAGATTTACATTTACATGACATTTAATATAGATTGCCATTATAATTACGATTTTGTGACTATACAAAAAATAAACGCTTGCCCGTTCCTCAAGAAATTGTATTATAGAACTTTTTACGTAATTCGTTTATGGCCTAAGATATTATTAGATATTTTAAACACTTCTACAAATTTTCAAAGTTGCTAATAATTACAATGTCAAATTGTAAACAATAAGTTGATAATATTTCCCTAATTAAAAATAAAGAATGAGTTGAAACCTTGAAATCTTGCTAATTTCAAGCAGAAAAAGTCGCGTGTAACAGCTAGTTTAAAATAGAGCACACTCAATTACTTTTTATAATGTCAGCTATCTGCCAAAGTGAAAGTTTCGTGAAGATCGGTCTAACCGTTTTGGAGATAGTCCTGCGGGCGAAGCCAAATTTAATAGCTAGTCTAATTTAAAGTAGCCTTAGTAACCCGTTGTAATTTCAGCTATCTGCCAGTGAAATTCCCGTCAAAATAAGTCCAGTCGTTTCGGAGTTTACCCAGAACAAACAGACAGACCGACAAAAATTTAAAAGCATTGCATTTTTGTTATTAGACGCGTGTATACTTTCGTACCTAATCAGTCATTTTTTATATTTTGATATTACATACAGACACTTCATTTTTATTATATGTATAGATTATTGCATAGTATAAAAGAAAGTTCCCTACCGCGTCTGTCTGTCTGTACGCGATAAACTCAGAAACTATTCGAGGGATTTTTTTTGGATGCGGTTTTCATCAGGAGGTAAAGTGATTCATGGGGAAAGTGTTGGTATATAATGGCTCATGGATTTATTTATAATTAGGGTGGTACAACGTCTGCCAGGTCCGCTAGTTACTTGATAAAACAGCTGAACCGATTTCCACGAGACTCGCTGGTAGATAGAGCACTTACCTCAATCTATGATACATCATGTACTAAATCCAAAAAAAATGTATAATCAAATATTTTTTTAAATAACCTCATCCACGGCTTATTGCACAAATTGGAACCAATGCCAAAGAGAGATTGACCAAAAATGGTATGACTAAGCTATAATCGCTTCATATACTACTAATATTATAAAGAGGTAAAGTTTGTGACGTTGTGATGTTGTGGCATTGTAGGGGGTAATCTCAGGAACTACTGGTCCGATTTGAATAATTATTTCAGTGTTATAAAACTCTTTCATCGGGAATGGTTATAGGCTATATATCATCACGCTAAGACCAATAGGAGCGGAGCACCAAGAAAAAATGTTTCAAAATCGGGATGATTTTTCCTTTTGAGAACGCGAACGAAGTCGCGGGCGGAGGCTAGTATACCATAAATAGAGGATTTTTTTTCCAAGTCAATAGTAATTACCTAGTACTTTATATTGAAATCTTATAAAGTTATGGGTCTTCTTGTCACAGGCATTACCCAGTTTGATGATTTTTAGAAATTGAGATATTTATTCATATCAGTAAGATCGAATGAACTTATTCATTCAACAATTTAAGAACTACTCATCCGCAGTTGGTACCACCACGTAAGATCAGTGATGGGGACTCACCAGTATCGAGTGCCAGGTTCAGTTCCGAGGAGTGCGGCGCGGCGTCAGCTCCGCGGGAGAACTCCGTGAAGCTTTCACCTGGATCCAAGGACTGTAACTCCTGAAATATTTGCTCATCAAACCGACAATATGTTAAGGTAGCTTTAAGACTCCGTTCGAGGCACTACATATAGGGAAACTTCGTATACTTCATGAGTAAAGCTCGAAAATATAAACTAGATAACTAAATGAGGCATTATGACTGAATCGTCACTATGTGCATGTTGATTGTGACCCGGTTGAGTTCATATCAACTGACCGATGACAGTTACAATTACTGTGTAGTGATCGTTGGTCCATATATCAACATTAACTTGGGTATAGGAACTGTTATATCATATTTGTACAACCTATGCATGATTTGACTACAGCACCATTCATACCTACCATAAAACAATAGTGTTCTCATCACTAATTACTAACATGTTAATAGACAAGGCATCCCAGTTAAGGGTGTTTGATATAAAAAATATCGACTTTTTTGTTCAATATATCGTTTAAAATTAAGAAGGAATCGATATATTGTGTCAATAGAAATATCGATATTGTTTTCAAATTTACATCCCTAATTCCAATACACTTCCCAAGATTTTATTTTTTTTTTCGAAATGTCTACGCTTTTGACTCAGCAAGGTCTTAACAGCTTCACCGGGCTACACCCAAGAATATATATATCATAACTAGCTTCGCAACTGCAGTCTTCGTCTTATGTTGTCTCCATAGAAACATTTGCCAGTGTCAATGTCTTGTTTCAATGGATGTTACAACACATTTTCCACATTAAGTGTCGCGTGATTATTTCAATGTTCCAACAAAATCGTGACACCCTTGTTAGAACTTTCCAGGAAGTTTTTGTGGCATCTCAGGGTTCATGGTCCATGGTATTATTTACCATTCACTTCACTTATGCACAATAAACAAACTATATTACATTAAACACCACCAATTTTACACTATGCAGAGTAAAGTAACACATGATTATGAATAAAATATAAAATGTACCACATGACAGACTGGAAACCCGCCTATAACCCAAAACTACAGTTTTATGGATGTACCATACATAGCTATAAACCACAGTAATTATTTAAAACCAGAAGAATTGTATCAATATGCTACTGTATAACACAATAAGTAGGTATGTAAGATACTCAACTCCATTATTTCAGCTTCGTCTTTTATTTAAGCCAAGATGTGTCAAATAAAAGCTATTATTGATGAAAAGCTAACCTGATGAGACTGCAAATAAGTGGTGTTGTTATCCGATGAGTAGTTTGGAGCCCAACATTGGACCTCATCAACCAACTTAATGCGATCTGCAGAAACCAACACACACCAGGTTACATTTCATTTTTTCTTATTGTTGCACGATAAAATTGGAAACTACCCTCACTTTATCATTTTTTTTTTAAATTTTTTGTAAACTTGGTATCATAGTTTTAAGTAACCTACATTTTTTTATGACTTTATTATTAAGTGACTGAAGTTTGTCTGATTTTTTTTATATCATAGGAAGCAAACGGACAGGTTGGTCACCTGATGTTCAGTGATCACCAAAGTCCATAGACACCAGCAACATCAGGGGAGTCAATTACATCTACGAGTTTTTGGCGGGATTTCAGTCTCTCATGTAGTGGATTTTATATTTTATTCATAATCTTGTGTTACTTGACTCTATATTGTATAAAGTTGGTGGTGTTTTATGTAATATGGTTAGTTTATTGTGCATAAGTGAAGCGAATGGAAAATAATGCCACGGAGCATGAAATTCTGAGATGCCACAAAAACTCCCTGGAGGGTTCTAACAAGAAATCCACCATCTTGTTAGAATATTGATTCACACTAGGATTGATATTGAAATGATCGTACGACGCTTGTAATATTATTGGCTACGTGACAATGGCAGTAGTAATCTGAAAGATTGATTGCCAAAAATAAAGTTAAAAAAAAATTACATCTACTAGAATGATGTTCTCACTTGTTTACAACAACCTTCCGTAAGAAAATCGGCTATATTAGCAATATGAAAGTATATTAGGCGTCCGAGTTGAAACAGTTGCTTTAACCAAAGACAGAAAGGAGAATACACACTCACAATCGTGACTATAGCTTATGCTTCCACCTGGTGTATGGTGGTCCCCTCAAATATGGCTTGGAGCAAGATGATACAGAATATATTATAAGTGTTAGCAGATCAACTAGACCTTAACTGGGAGTTTCTGATCTAAGTTGTAGTCTAATCTATCTGTTCTAAGTATGATGATAGGATAGTGGTGTATTGAACAGACTCACTGCAAATGACTTCTTGGTAATTTTTTTTTCTCAAATTGAGTACACTATTAAACTAGCAAGGTCTTAACAGCTTTACCGGACTACCGTTCCTATTGGGTTATTTGCTAATTCAAGTACAATATCTAACACTATCATATGATGACTATGAACAATATATTAGAGACACCAGAACATTTTATAACCTGTTTTTTCTCATATGATTTCTTTATATATAGATTTTCTTTTTAATTTATTTAGGGGCTTTTGTGGTTATATCAGCCCCATGGTAACCTTAACTTGATTTACAGGCTCAAAATCTTAAATAAACACATTATTACAGCTAATATAATATAGCGCCATTAATTACGACTCAACATCTTAATCTTGCGGGGTGGTAGGGTTTTACAGTCCGACTGGGTCGCAACCACCATGTACATGGCGAAAAAGCCCGTCATAGTGACTCGCTTCTGCGCGTCGCGTTTCGGGATCAGCCTGTGCATATCCAGTACCGGGTGACTTTCGTCATTATGTCCGGCATGACAGCGGCGACCGACGATGAATAATCTGTCTCTCGGTGGTTGCCGATGTTTTTGGATTGTACTATGCTTAACATCAGGCTTAGTGCAGTCACTTTGTCGTGCTTATATATATAAAAAAAAAATTGGTACAGTGCTTCAATACTATTAGGTTTGGATAATAACCCATGAATCATTCCTATATTTTGTAGATCCAAATTGAGAGTCGACATCAGTAACTTTCTACTCACTTGAAACCGACTACATTCTGTTAATACATGATGCACATCTTCTATCCCAATATATAGACTTGTGTTCGTATTAATTTATCTCGTAAACAATTTTATATTAATTAAGATATTTTATTTACACTTATGGGGGTAGAATAACCAACTACGTAACCTAAATGGTATATTAGATGGCGCTGTGCTAGATCTAGAATTTTTCCTTATACTCCAACCAACTTTTTTTTTAGATTATACAAATAAAGATACGATTTTCCATCTAAGTTATCAGCCTTCCTCTACATTTTTTTTTACATCCATAACTTGTCAAGGTCTGTGTCAGGGCCAAATCTACCTACTGGGTTCATAGGTAATACAACATTAACTGATGTGGATTAAAATCACATCTTCATTTCGGCAAGACGTCTATATAAACCCTTAACGCCGTGTAAACAGATCTGGTTATTACCACGAGTCCACTGCGGTTGGACTTCGACAGGAGGGTCTGTAGGCCACTGAGGGTCTTCACCTTCGCACCAACCACTTTCGCCAGCTCCGATATCACTGTACATATCCTGATCGACAGCATCCTGCCAAACCGGTATTTCTTCATCCTAGAATATTTCATACAGGCTGTTATATAGAATTATTATTTACACTGGGGTAAAACATACATACTTCAACATGGAAGGAATTGGGGGGTTGAATACAGAACATTAGAGATTATTCTATACTAGCCTCTACCCGCGACTTCGTTTGCGTGGAATAGATACATTGGGCTAACACTAATACGCAGAGGAAGCTCTCAAGAGGAAAAAACCCCGATTTAAACATTCTTCTTTGGTGCTCCGCTTCTATTGGTCTTAGTGTGATTATATGTAGCCTATAACCATCCTCGATAAATGAGCTATATAACATGAGATTACCCTCTACAATGTCACAACATCACAGACTTTACCTCTTTATTAGAGGTCTTTACCTATGATATTGCCGTTTTGTATGAAAAAATGTAAACGAATTTTTTTCATGTATTTTTTATTTGTATTAATCGAAGTAATCACCCATGCAACAACGCACCTTTGTCAACGCAGTGGCAATTTATTGATACCCTTCTTAAAGAAATCAGCTGGACGGGAGGCAACAAATTCTTCAAAGGCATTTTGTACTGCCTCTCGGGTATTAAATTTTTTTCCCGCCAAGGAGTTATCCAAGTTCTGGAAAAAGTAGTAGTCTGTAGGCGCAAGGTCTGGTGAGTAGGTCGGATGACGGAAAACTTCCAACCCCAGTTCTGGCAACTTGGAGACCGTCTGCTGTGCAGTATGAGGTCGCGCGGTGTCGTGCAGGAACAGCGGAGACGAGTGATTGACCAATGCTGGTTGGAGATGTGCCAGCTTCTCCATCATTGTGTTCAGTACTTCACAGTACACATCTGCAGTAATGCTCACCCCGTTTGATAAGAAGCTGTGATGAATCACACCGGCGCTAAACCACCAAACAGTGACCATCACTTTTCTAGGGGTAAGTTTTCGTTTAGGGCATTGTTTTAGTGTTGAACCAGGATCCAACCAACTTGCTGAGCCCTTGCGATTATCAAACAGAATCCATTTTTCATCGCAGGTAATAATACTGTTCAAATTTCCTTCATTTGTGTGTCTGTTGAGCAGTGCAAGGCACGTCTCGAGGCGTACTTCGCGCTGGCGATCATTGAGTTCGTGGGGCAACCATTTGTCACGCTTTTTTACCTTGCCAATTTGATGCAAATGAACCAATATTGTTTTGACGCTAACGTCGAAAGCTGCTGCTAATTCAGCCGTATATTGTGTATCCTCAGTTTCCACAATCGCCTTTAATTCGTCATTGTCGACCAAAGTCTTCGGAAGACCGCGAGGTTCATTTTTCAGATCGAAATTCCCAGAACGGAAGCGAGCAAACCAATAACAGGTGATACGTCGGTTTGTAGTGTTAGCTCCGTAAACGTCGTTGATATTGCATGCCGCTTGTGCCACGTTGATGCCACGATGGTACTCATATTCCATAATTACTCGAATTTTTAACGTATCCATGATGACAAAAAATATAGAAATGCGATAAAAATGTAACAGTAATTAATAAACAAATGACTACGTAACTAAAATTATTCCATATTTTTAAAATATAATTAATTTAAAATCAGACTTCTTAGCCAAACAAAAATTATTTTGATTTGAAATGGCCAGTACTGCAGAACAGCATTTTCATAGGTAAAGACCTATTATTAATAATGACAGCACTTTATTACTGTAATTTGATCAAATAAACAATTTTAATGCAGTGAAAATTCTTTAGCTTACAAAGTAAGCAACATACCAAGGTTGAATTTTAATGCAGCACCCTCTCTGACTGATATCCCCATGTTCCGCCTTGATAATTAAAAAAACCTATATACCTAAACCTTCCTCATAAATCATTTTATCTACTGGTGAAAACTTCTTGTAAATCTGTTCAGTAGTTTTTGAGTTTATTGTGAACAAACACACAGACACACACTGTAGAAGACTTTTTTTTTATAATGTGTACAAATTAGTAGCAAATAGTTATATAAATTTGCTAGTTAGTTACCTGTACAGCATTCGACCACATCTGATCATCTCTCTCTGGCTCCAGCCACATGTACCGTTCCTGGGTAGGACACATTTCTTCCTGGACCTCCTTCCCAGAGTTCCGAATGTTTTCTGTTGTCTCTGTTGACATCAGTGGCTCTGGTATAGGCTGAACTAATCCTGGGTAAGTTTGGAATGTTTTACCTATGTATTGCAAAATTATACATTATGAGGGTAGATATTTATACTACTCTGGTAATGGTAAAAAGAACTGCATCTTCTTTTGAAATCTTAAGGATCAGTATAGAGAAAACAGAGTTTAATATTTTAGGGTTTTTTTTTCAAATTATGGTGGCAATAACACCTATATATCAATAATTAATTTAAAGTGTTGTGTTATTTTACAATTATTGATATTAAAAACTGTTGCTAGTTATTCTGCTACTATGGATTTTTCTATTTTGTGAATACATCATGATAATAATATTAATTTTCATCATTTATAATGCTTCTTCGAGTGTGAGTAATGTATAAAATACCCTATCTTTCACACCTAATGACTGCTGCATAAATCTTTCTTATTCACATTGTATCTAACTAAAACATACAACATACACTCATCAAAAAAATCTAAGCAACATGTACTAATTTAAATTTTAGGATGGTTCTTCACATTATAATGTTGTATTTTATTTTTAAAATAATATCTTTAGGGTTCTATGATGTAAAAATAACAGCTGTTCTCTTTTATAAGTTCTTTTAATAACAGAAAGAACAATATTAGAATATACTATAGAAACTAAGATACATCAGAAACTAAACTTTTTTTTTACAAAATGAAATTTCTAAAGAAAATGTATTTATTGTGAAAGAATAGTACAATTTAATACAAAGTATGGTCTCCTTTGCTATTCAGAACTTGTCGGCAACGATTATTCATTGAATTAATGAGACTGTTTATGTCATCTTGCGGTATTCGCTCCCAATGGAATTATGGCAAATCCTTCAGCTGTTGTGTTGTTGTCGCTCCGTCCAAGTCCTTCAAAACACGTCTCTGGAGCATGTCCCATGCGTGCTCGATGGGGTTGAGATCTGGCGATTGTGCAGGCCAGGGCAATACCCGGATGTTCTCCGTTGCAAAGTATTCACTGGTTCGCCGAGCTGTATGTGAACGCGCATTGTCATGCATTAACCTAAAATCGGAGCCAAGGGTTTGTGCAAATAGGTAGACATAAGGTCTGAAAATATCCTCAATGTAATTTTCGGCATTCATGTTTCCATTTACAAAAACGAGCTCAGTTCGCCTGTTCTTCATAATACCCGCCCATAACATAACTGTTGAGCCGCTGTAGGGATGAACTTCCTGAATGCACCTGAGCCTTTCAGTATTTCCGGGCCGACGATACACTCGCATCCTTCTTGTATCAGGCTTAAACCCGAATCGCGACTCATCGGAAGACATAATTTTATCTCATTGTTCCAGGGTCCATGTTATGCGTTCTCTACACCATTCATATCGAAGAGCGCGATTCCCGTGACGTATCGGTGGGCACCTGATTGGGCGTCGAGCTCGTAGGCCGTACTCATGCAGTCGATTTCGCACAGCTTGAGGAATTACATAAACACCACTTGAAATTTGTAGCCTCAAACTTATCTCTCGAGCGGTTAACATCTTGTGGCGTCTTGCAGTCAGTTGTATGTACCGGTCTTGCCGAGTGGTTGTACTCCTATTACGGCCTGGATGCTATTCAGCGGGTTCTCCTGTATTATTGTAGCGCTGCCAAAGACAAATAACACTTCTATGAATGCCAAAATGTCGAGATACCTGAGATTGATTACTTCCCGCTTGCAACATCCCTACAGCTCTTTGCATTTCATCTGCCATCAAATGACGTCGCTTCATGACGTATAGAATATCTAACAATTCAATTTTGTCGCTAACTTTATATAAATGGTTGGTAAAATTATAAAATCAATACTAAACTTAGCAATTAAAATGCACTTAAATTCAAACTAATTCCCAGTCATTTGAATATTATGAAAAAAACAAAACATAATCAAATTTTTTTTTTACAACCAGCCAATATGTCATCAATTACCAAAAAAGTTTACTTACCTATGCACTTTGTTTGAGAAAATACTTAGAAATTAATTAATATAAATGGTAAAATTTGTAATATCACGCATGTTGCTTAGACTTTTTTGATGTGTGTATTAAAGTTAAGAAGCCTGTAGTCCGAGCCTTTAGTAAGATATGTCTAACTTGTCTTTTTGAAGTGTAGTTTAAGAACAGAAGCTCTTAATTGAATGAAAACATACTATTTTATGATCCTTTTTCCTGATTATACACAAATAGATACAAAATTCAATCTTACAAAGAATGTAGTTCTTAGACTACTCTTTATCTGGATGGCAGAGCTATAGCCATGACCTCTTTTAGTCATACATAAAAACTTTAAACTATAAAAAATGAAAGAGACATATGTAAAATAACAAGTCTCACCAGGAATCACTAAAAAGCCATCATTAAACAAAGCTTGTTTTTCATCTGAATCTATTCTATAAGTTCTGTTATGGAGTTTTCTGAAAACATAAATTTTAGAGTGTTTATAATTTACTTATATATATATATATATATATATATATATTCAAATCTTGATGATTAATATCACTATATTTTAATTTATTACATCAATAAATATGATCAAACCAACAGGAAAGGTGATGGTTCAGTGGTAATATGTGTAGATGCCCCTTCAATTAATCAATAAAAGTTTGAATCCATACAATAAGTCTGAGATTTCAGTAGAGAAAACTTTGTGATCAAATCATAGTATGGCTAATAAGGTTTTTGTAATACCTGTCCTGCTAATTACTCACTCTAGTTCAGAATCTGTTGAAAAGCTGCAGTAGGCATGTCAAGCTGCACTTCATAGCTATTCCTACTCTATAGTTTAGTATATTTATTCTTACATAGTCACTTAACACCAAGTGTGCTTGAGTAACACTAAAAACTCTATAACCAATTAAATATCACAACATATTTTTACTAGGGCAGACAAGAACGACATAGGCTTACTTATATCTTTGCAAACGTTTTTAACTAGTACTGACAATGATTTGTTAAACCTTTAAAACCAAAGTATATGCACACAGATCTAACAAGTACCAAGTAGTACCCAGTTAAATTATTATTATTATTTTTGGCAATCAATCTTTCGATTATTACTGTGATTATCACATAGTCAATAATATTAGAAGCGTATTAGGACCAACTCAATATTAAACATAGTGTGAATCAATATTCTAATAAGATGGTGGATCCCTTGCTAGAACCTTCCAGGGAGTTTTTGTGGCATCTCAGAATTTCATGCTCCGTGGTATTATTTTCCATGCACTTCACTTATGCACAATAAACTAACTATATTACATAAAACACCACTATTTTTTTTTTTTCAAAATGACTACGCTATTGACCCAGCAAGGTCTTAACAGCTTCACCGATATACTAAGGCGAGCGCTTAAGGCACTCAGCCGATTTTATTTTGGCAACCAGCTCAAGGGTGCACGGCACACCTCGGCTTGGCTGTTGCCTGTTGCATGCAAAATCGCGACCTATCTTAGCTAACCTTTTTTTTTTTTTTACATAGGGAAATGCCTTCGGATTCCCACCCTGGCCGGGCAGCTAGGGTGGGGTATGTCCGACCTGCACGGACTAAAACCCCATGGTGCCTCCTTACACCTGTTGGCCGGGGAGCAGGAACTGCCTACGGCACTACCTCTGCTCACCCGGCAGGTGTCGGCCCCTCATAAGAGGCCCCTTCTTCGGCCTGAGGGGTCAAGATGGAAGAACCCTCAGGGAGGGGCGGGTGTTAAACCCCCCCACGACGAACTGTGGGAGTCACACGGCACAATGCGACTCCACTGCGGGGCCTGCTATAATGCTGGGCGACGGACGTGCCCGCGTCACGTCGCCCGCAGGCCCTTTACGGCGGCCTCAGATCGTCTCCGACCCGTCGCCGCCGTGTTCGTCGGCCGCGGGAGAGGAGCCTGGTGGTCTGCTCTCTCTCCCTCTCCGCCGCCTCCTTAGCGAGCATAACTGCCTCGCAGAATGAGGCAACGGAGTTCACCCGGTCTCGCTCTCAACCGTCTTAAAGACGACAGACGAGAGCGAGAGATCCGGGCCTATGGCCGCGACGAGCTCGCGACGTGGCTCATCCCAGGCGGGACAAACCTCTAGCGTGTGCTGCGCGTTGTCTGTAGCGCAGTCACAGTGATGGCACCCTGCAACTGGCTCCCGGCCTATGCGACACAGGTAACTCCCGAAGCAACCGTGCCCCGAGAGCACCTGCGTCAGCCGGAAGCTTAGGGTGCCACTCCGCCTGGTGAGCCAGTCGACCATGACCGGCCGAACGGCTTCGATAATTGCCACGCCCGAGCTCGGCCGCTCAAGTCGTCGTCGCCACTCGTCAACCACTAGGACCTGGTGGAGCTGTGACCTCAGTGCCTCGATTTCCCGAAGCACGAGTCGTTGTTCCCGCTCCAGCGCCTCCACGCGTAGTTGGTAAAGGGACGCGTGGGCTTTCGCTACCAGGTCCCAGGGTGGGGATCCGGCTAATAGGGAGGCCGCCTCGTATGAGATCGTGCGGTATCCACGTATGGTTCTGACGGCCATCGCCCTGTGCGATTTGCGCAGGTGGGCGATGCTGGTGGCCGTCAGCCCACACGGGGGCCCCGTACAGGGCCATTGACCGCACGATCCCTAGGTACAACTTCCGGCAGATGGAATTGGGCCCCCCCAAGTTGGGCATTAGACGGGCAAGCGCGCCCGCTGTGCCCATTAAACGGGGGGCCAGCTACCGCAAGTGTTCCTCGAACGTCCATCGGCTGTCGAGTAGCAGGCCGAGGTATTTTAACCTCGACCCGACGCCGATGGACACGCCTCCCACGACGATCTGGGACCGTCTAGGTGGCGCGTTCCGAGGGCCATGAAAGACCAGGGACTCGGTCTTGTTGAGCGCCACCTGCAGTCCCAGCTGCCGGATCCTACTGACGACTTGAGCGACTCCTGCCGTAACAAGGATCGCGGCCGCGTGGTGCGTCTTCCCCCGGGCTAACACTAATGTGTCATCAGCGTAGCAGGTAACACTGACGCCTCGGAGGAGCGCACCGCGCAACACCCAATCGTA
>JACEII010000168.1:246613-288200 GCA_014332785.1 Antheraea mylitta | reverse complement strand
TTTTTTTTTTACATAGGGAAATGCCTTCGGATTCCCACCCTGGCCGGGCAGCTAGGGTGGGGTATGTCCGACCTGCACGGACTAAAACCCCATGGTGCCTCCTTACACCTGTTGGCCGGGGAGCAGGAACTGCCTACGGCACTACCTCTGCTCACCCGGCAGGTGTCGGCCCCTCATAAGAGGCCCCTTCTTCGGCCTGAGGGGTCAAGATGGAAGAACCCTCAGGGAGGGGCGGGTGTTAAACCCCCCCACGACGAACTGTGGGAGTCACACGGCACAATGCGACTCCACTGCGGGGCCTGCTATAATGCTGGGCGACGGACGTGCCCGCGTCACGTCGCCCGCAGGCCCTTTACGGCGGCCTCAGATCGTCTCCGACCCGTCGCCGCCGTGTTCGTCGGCCGCGGGAGAGGAGCCTGGTGGTCTGCTCTCTCTCCCTCTCCGCCGCCTCCTTAGCGAGCATAACTGCCTCGCAGAATGAGGCAACGGAGTTCACCCGGTCTCGCTCTCAACCGTCTTAAAGACGACAGACGAGAGCGAGAGATCCGGGCCTATGGCCGCGACGAGCTCGCGACGTGGCTCATCCCAGGCGGGACAAACCTCTAGCGTGTGCTGCGCGTTGTCTGTAGCGCAGTCACAGTGATGGCACCCTGCAACTGGCTCCCGGCCTATGCGACACAGGTAACTCCCGAAGCAACCGTGCCCCGAGAGCACCTGCGTCAGCCGGAAGCTTAGGGTGCCACTCCGCCTGGTGAGCCAGTCGACCATGACCGGCCGAACGGCTTCGATAATTGCCACGCCCGAGCTCGGCCGCTCAAGTCGTCGTCGCCACTCGTCAACCACTAGGACCTGGTGGAGCTGTGACCTCAGTGCCTCGATTTCCCGAGGCACGAGTCGTTGTTCCCGCTCCAGCGCCTCCACGCGTAGTTGGTAAAGGGACGCGTGGGCTTTCGCTACCAGGTCCCAGGGTGGGGATCCGGCTAATAGGGAGGCCGCCTCGTATGAGATCGTGCGGTATCCACGTATGGTTCTGACGGCCATCGCCCTGTGCGATTTGCGCAGGTGGGCGATGCTGGTGGCCGTCAGGCCGTCAGCCCACACGGGGGCCCCGTACAGGGCCATTGACCGCACGATCCCTAGGTACAACTTCCGGCAGATGGAATTGGGCCCCCCCAAGTTGGGCATTAGACGGGCAAGCGCGCCCGCTGTGCCCATTAAACGGGGGGCCAGCTACCGGAAGTGTTCCTCGAACGTCCATCGGCTGTCGAGTAGCAGGCCGAGGTATTTTAACCTCGACCCGACGCCGATGGACACGCCTCCCACGACGATCTGGGACCGTCTAGGTGGCGCGTTCCGAGGGCCATGAAAGACCAGGGACTCGGTCTTGTTGAGCGCCACCTGCAGTCCCAGCTGCCGGATCCTACTGACGACTTGAGCGACTCCTGCCGTAACAAGGATCGCGGCCGCGTGGTGCGTCTTCCCCCGGGCTAACACTAATGTGTCATCAGCGTAGCAGGTAACACTGACGCTTCGGAGGAGCGCACCGCGCAACACCCCTGTGGAACACCGGATACTACTTCTCGCCGACTTATCCTCCCTCCCTGACCCGGGAAGATTACGTACCTCTCGGATAGGTACGCCCCGACTATGCGGCGGAGGTAGCGAGGCACTCCATGGTATTGGAGTGCCTGCTCAATGCTGGCCCAGGGCAAGGTGTTAAAGGCGTTGACGATGTCTAGTGACACCGCCATAACAACCTCACCCCGGGCAACTGCTTTATCCACCAGGATCTTAACATGCATCACTGCATCGACGGTGGAGCGCCCCTGTCGGAAACCAAACTGGTTTTCCGACAGGTCCAGCCCAACTTCTGACAAGTGCCGGACGAGACGGCCTGCGATGATTCGCTCGCAGAGATCTTAGCTAACCTAGCTAACTATTCATATATGTATGAGTTGTTGAAACGTATATGTGTACCAAGCATACACGCCTCAACAACTCCTCCATATATTTATTATTGGAAAATTGAGAGTTTTTCAGTTTGATAAAAGAAAAAAAGTAAACCCTTCCACTTTCATGTGTAAGCGTGTAGCGTGTATGTATGTGGGGGTGATCGTGTAGTGTTGTAGTGGTGATGTATATTTGTGTGTCACCTTATCGTGCAAGCAAAGCACTCAAGGGCTCCCTACCGAGGGATCGAACCTAGGCTTGAGCCGCTGCCGTGGGAGGTCTAATTAGGTGTAAAAAAAAACCACTACATTTACACAATATAGAGTCAAATAACACAAGATTATGAATAAAATATAAAATCTACTCAATGACAGACTAAAATCCTGACAAAAACTCCAATTATTTTTCTTTAATACATAATTTATTTGAACAAGATTACACACACACTTAGAAAAACTGGCTTAGCATATTCACTGCCGTTCACATAGGCCCAGCACCATATGAGACCACCAAAAATCGGCCACTAGAGAATAGGTTGAGTTTTACAAATAGAAGAATACATTTTTGTTGTCACCTCATGAAACACCACTTTTATGATAAAAGGTAATAGTTTCTTTCTCTCATTTACTTAACACGTTCACGCCGGCGCGTACCACCGGTGGCCCGCACTAGACTGTCTTTTCTGGCGGCGCGTACCACCGGTGGTACGTATTCGATTGTGCTATTAGAAATAATGAGTTTCCACTAATACAAAGTACTCTGTGATAATGAGAATTTTACGTTTATTTATTAAAAATAGCACAATCGAATACGTACAAGCGGTGGTGTTAAATCGGTTTACGAAAAACTCAATAAACTTTGAAATGATTTATAAATGTGCTAAACGGCGGAGTTCTAGTGGGTACTCCATTAAAATTTAAATGTGGTGTTTATGTGCCAAGTTTGTAAAGAAATATGTATGTTGCTTTTATATCTATTACTAAATTATGTACACATTTTAAAACAACAGGTATATCTGTTTTGGGTGAACATAATGAATAACTATTTAAAGAATATAACTGTTTCGTAGTAACTTCTCATGAAAATAATAGTTCTGATTTCAAATTAACAGATTCTTATGTATTCCTATATTAAAATAACAATACTCACTTTGAGTCCACTATTTTTTGTTTTGAATTCATCTTTTGGTGGCTAAGTTTCCACTTTCTCTGTTTTTTATAAAATTCAAGGCGGTGTATCGCTGATAAATCTGTCTTGAAGCCGGACATTGCGTAAATATTGAAATAAACAGGGTACTTTGAATTTATATTACTCAAGTGACATAGACAAAACCATAGAAAACAAATAAATGAAGTTCAAAACCATTTGTAATATTTGCTAATTTTGCAAATTACCGCGCACCATGCAGACATCTTTTTGCTTGTTGACAAACATTTCACGATTGTTTGTTATTGTCTCATTTAGTGTTGCCAGTAGGACTGTTGATAAAATATCGATATATCTAATTATCGTTATTTTTATTTTTAAATATCGATATTTTTTAGTAATATTTTTTGGGCGATATATTGATATTTTGATATTATTATTTGGATATTGCCGGTTGATATTTTTTTTTTCATAATAATTTTCTTAGCCTTATTTCACCTAGATTGAATCAATACATTATGTATTTCTTTATCAGTTTCCTCAGTCAGTTATAATCTCGGATTTCACACTTATTACATATGTCATTTTTACACACTTTATCCATATTTTTTCGGTTTCCTCTACTTTTATATTTATTCACCTTCATACTTAAAACTATTCTAGTTATAAGTCTTTCATCTCTGTTTATGACCTGCCTGTATCATGCTAACCTCTTATTTCTCAACTTTTCTGTCACTGGTTATGTTTCCAAACTTTAACTGATACATTTTTATTCTATCACTTCTAGTTACACCATATATCTTAACAATCGCAGCTCTGCTGTGAACAGTTTTTTCTCATCCGTTTATTTTGTAACCTAGCACTCAGATGCATGCAGTATAACTGTGTCTTATAATAATTTTATACGCCTTCCTCGTGAGTTTCAAGGGCATTCGTGGATCGCATAACCTGAACATCTTTCTCCATTTCGTGCATTCTGCATTTATCCTATTCCTTCCGTTATTATATACGCTGCCACGTTTTGGATCAATGAATATGAAGCAGGCTAGTAGTAATCGTATTACCTAGTGAAACAGCTGAACATATGAAGTAAATAGTATTTTAAAAATCTCTTGCTGAAAAATATTCATTACCATCAGCCTGTAAGAGAACCACTGTAGAGCCACAGAGCTTTTCATGAAAGAAGGTATGGAAATAATCACCACACTAGCCCACGACGTATTGGCAATTTCAAACTCTGAGAAAAACCACAATTGCACGTTTTCTCACATATAGTAATACTACCAAAACCTTTCTCAGGCTCAGGTTTTCTCACGGGGTTTTCCTTGACCGTCAGACGATACAGTTTCCAATTTAAATTAGTAAGTGTACGCGAATTTTGTAAAATTCATTATTACACACCGGGGTTCGAACCAGCAGACATCGAAATGTTATTCTACTAGTGAAACTAGTAGACTACCACTATTTAAAAAACTTGGTAACTGATGAACTGAAAAATATTGGTACACATAATTATCTTATTTAGATAAAACAATAATGATGACGATTATTAATATGATTGAATAACGTTTGTGCAAGTGGCTCTTAGAACTGTACTGTTATATTTTAAAACATATATGGTATAAACTGTACAAATATACTGGATTAAAAACTGTAAGTCAATGTTAAGCTGAATTACATTTTTTTAACATAGCTGATATATGTAGATATATCAAAATATCGATATCTTTTTCCAATATATCGAGGTCCGATATTGATATTTTCATAAATATCGAAAATCCGATATCTTTATAAACAATCATATATATATACCTGCGGATATATTTTATAAAAAAAAAAAAAAATTTAAACCAATATTTTTTTCCATAACAAAGAACCAATTCCATTTTATTAAACATTATTGATATTAAGATTTCACCATATACAATGAAACAACGATAAACGTAAAGGTATGTACGTATGACTTGAGATTGACGCCATTTTAAATATATGCGTCGTCGACCATCTGGCTATACGAAACCGAAATAGCTTGGGCCGGCGAGGTGAAATATCTTGGCGTCACTTTAGATAAACACTTAAATTTCGATTTACACACAGATAGAGTGTGAAATAAAGCCGCTATGGTCTTGGGTCGTCTCTATCATTTGCTTTGTCATAAGAGTAAAATGTCCCCCAGACATAAACTCACTTTATATAAAACTTGCATCCGTCAGATTATGACGTACAGTTGTTCGGTTTTTGCACATACGCAAAATCGTATTCAAAAGTTACAGGTTCTCCAGAACCGAGCCCAAAGGTAAAATAACCAGTGCCCCATGGTACCTCCGGAATAAGGATCTCCACGGGGACCTGGAGATGCCTTCTGTCTGGGCGTATATAAAATCACTCACACGTAGTTATTTCGAAAAAGCCGCGAATCATCCCAGCCCTTTAGTGGTATCCGCCACGAACTATGAACCCGTACCCAACGCTGCGCAGTATAGAAGACGACCGCGACACATTCTTACCGACCCTCCTGATTCAATCACGTCAGCGAAAGATCAGTAGCAGCCTGTCTCTTCAAACAAAGCGTGTTCACGTCCACGCCCGCATAATCACTATCAAGAAGTGATAGGCACTATGTTGTGAATGGTACAGAGATTATTTATAAAAATGTATTAGAAATATATTTGAAATACGTTTTCGAAACAGTTTATAACTTTTAGACTATAGTTTCAAGCAAGTGACATTTGACGGTTCGGCGCGATGTTTGACGCTTCGATACGGTGTTCATATATTTTTCTTTAATATAATGGAGTATAAAAAGGTTATAATACAAGTTGAAGATGGTTATGATAAAGTAAGCGGTAGAGATGTTTATTTAGTTTTATGTAGGTTAGTTTTTATCTTAATTGAACCTGGTAGATGATTTTTTTTCTCGAAATGACTACGCTATTGACAGAGTAAGGTCTTAACAGCTTTACCGGACTACAAACAACGGAGTGATAGATGATGCTACGAACGGGTACTAGGCTTATTTAAAATAAAAATTACATGTAGTCTGGGTATATGTTTCAGTGAATCCGTGGATAGATTGGATTTTTGGAAACGGTAGTTGTGGCTGCAACTGGATACCAGTTTTATTCATTTTTTTTTCGCGTTTAAAAATACAATTGAAACCAGTGATAACCAATTTGGTGCAGACGAAGTTGTACGGGTCAGCTAGTTTCAAAATATTGCTGAACTTACAACAGAGTCATCAAATTAGCATTACAACTCACGTCTATTATAATGGAGTAGAGAAATAAATGCACGTATCAACGTACGGTACCGGTGTCGTCAAAACACTTAAAAAAGGAATAACTATTAATAAAATATAAATTACGTTTCGAAGTAATAATTATTATATAATTAATTAATACTCGTATCTACATTCAATTCTCTTGTTTGGCCACAAAGCTGAATATTATTACGCATAAAATATGCATAACGCCTATCTCATTTACAATTTGAACAGTATTCAATTACACTATAAACACCGCTACTTGCTGCTAGATATCGTGCAAAGCGTTATCGCTTGTGTTTTTAAACTCTTTTTTTTTCGATATGAAAACGCTGTTGACCTGGAATGGTCTTTACAGCTTCACCGAACTATTAACTCAAGGGCACGGTACACCTCGGCTTGGGCTGTCGCCTGTTTTGCGCAAAAATCGCGATCTATCTGAGATAACCTAAGCTATCTAGGTATACGTATATGAGTTATTGAAACATGCATGTGTACCAAGCATGCGTGTCTCAACAACTCCTATATGTATTTTGTGTCGGAAATATTTCTCAAAATTATATAGGATAGGATAAGGAAAAATAAGGGTAGAACTCTTTGTCGTTTATTACTCTGAAAAAGAAAAACATCGTGAAGGCGTGCACGTATGTATAGGTGATAAGTGTGATGTTGTAGCAGTGATGTAAGGTTTTGTGTCACTGTATCGCGTGAGCAGAGTACTCAAAGGCTCCACGCCGAGGGAACGGACCTAGGCTTGGGCCGCTGCCGAGGGGGCTCTAATCTGGTGTGCGGGAGCGAAATTTACCCCCAGACCACGACGGCGTGATCTGTGATTACGTGGGCGTGAACATGCTCTTTTTGGAGAGACAGGCTGGTACTGATCGTTCGCTGACGTGATTGTACGTCGGTAAAAATGTGTCGCAGTCGTTTTCTATACTGCGCAGCGTTGGGTACGGGTTCATAGTTCGTGGCGGATACCACTAATGGGCTGGGATGATTCGCAACTTTTTCGAAATAACTACGTGTGAGTGATTTTATATACGCCCAGACAGAAGGCATCTCCAGGTTCCTGTGGGGATCCTTATTCCGGACGTGCCATGGGGCACCGGTGATTTTACGTAGGGCTCGGTTCTGGAGAACCTGCAACTTATGAATACGATTTTGCGTGTCCAAAGACCGCACAACTGTACGTCATAATTGGACGGAGTTAAACTAACACCGACATTAACGTTTCTTTATTTTTTTTTTAATTTTAAAAGTATTTTCAACGATTCTGATAAACTATCGGTCGAGCTTTCCGTGTACAACATTTCATCGCACATCAACCGACTCATCGAGAAGAACCGGCAAGAAACTCGAATTATCATTTCAAACATATGTAGCAGGTATTAATTACGTAAAGAAAAAAAAACACAGGATCATTTAAATAAAAATACCTTTACTTACAACCAGTTTTTTTACATATTTTCTTCATCTATTCACATATTAGTGAAATATCGTACAGAATTTTAATACCAATAATAAAATACTATTGTATAATCATTATATTCTAGAAATTACTTTTAAGAGTCATGATGAAAAGAATTATGTTAACATTTCTTCAAATTCACTGAACATCAACAACTATACCTAACAAATTTATTTATTATGTAATACATTGCGACGTGCATTTTGTACCATTAATGTACTCAATATCTAAATACACAATGTATCGCGTTAAAATAAAAAAAAGGTAAATTCTAATGTTCATTTGAGAACAGTCACCTTAATTATTTGGGATTCCCCCATTTATAATATTTTATTTTATTGGTATGAAAATAATATACTGGAATAAAAAAAACACCCCAACTTAGGACACATAAAGAGAGATAAATATTTTAAAATTTATTCATAAAAATACTAGACAGAGAAAACACATATATAAATATTATGTACAGTTAGATTATCCGTCTCTCTCGCACACATACAAGTTATTTAAAAAAAAACAGTTAAGTTCCTAAACTCGCTGTTTCCACATACCAGTCTATTGATTAATGCAAATTCTATCAGAACTGACACAGTAGCTCCATCTGAACCTGAACAAGGAATACGAGTGCATAGATCCGCAGATCTGTGACCTAGCTTTATTTTTATTCATTGCTGGTAACAAGCATTCATAATCCTAGGTAATATAGTTGACAATTCCTCCTTATTACTACAATTAGTTCTGGTTTGGTGGGGGAGAGAGGAGTGATATTCAGACAAAAGGGGCTTCACTGGTTAATTTTTTTTTATATTTATTTCCTGACCTTTAATATAAACCCTTCGATTGTATAAAGTACTTTAAGGCTGAACACTAAAAGATGATGACTCTTGAAGCCGGATTAGGCTTGGAGGAAGACGTAGGAGGGGATTCGGGCGAAAGGGGAATTGCCTAACTTTTTTAAACATTAATTTCCTGCCATTTGTTATCTTAAACTACTTGAAGCCTGGACCCTGAAAGATGATGACCGTTGTTGCTTTAAACATTGGTAAAAAAAAGGGGCAACTAAGGTCCTTATACACCTTACAACCCAAATTGGGGGATGATGATGATGACCATTGTTGATCACCTTTATCTATCTAATATATCTAATTGCCAGTTTGGTCAATTTGTGGCCAGTGTTGAACACTCTGCTTCCATCTGTCGCTTATATTATTATACACCGAGCTTTTGGCACAATAGCAAAACCTTCATCATCCAGTGGGTTACTGGTTTGAATAGAAAACCCAAAACAAACAAAATAAAACCACTGGTCCCAGAATATAACCCAACAAGCTAGTTACTGTAACGGGATTTCTCTATTTTCATAATCCAAAATTTTTTAAAACAGTGTCGGTGTCTCTTGACCTCTGAATGTGATTCAGTAATTAAAAAATTGCAAGGAAATCATTAACTAACCTACAGTGTAATTAAAGTAATTAGGCTTAAAATTATTCTAATAAGCAATAATAAAAGGCAACGAGAAATATAAGGTTTTAGTTCCTAGGGGGGAGAAACTGTTGGTGGGAGAGGGGGTGAAACTGGTGGTGAGAAGGGGAGAATGGTGGGGAGAGGGGAGTGTATAGTTCCACCAATTCCCGTCGGTGTGGAAACAGCAAAACCACTTAGTAGATTTATTTAAATATATTGTTTAGAAGAACTTCTTCGCTTGCGCTTCCTTCCTTTCTCTGTAACAAACATAACCATGCATTTCAATTAGTTATATCGATTTTCCAATCATACTATCAATTTAAAAATCGATTAATAAATGTTAACAATAGATTCAAGTAAAAAAATTGAGACATCACGGGACGCCTGACAGATGTGAAACATTGAAATTCTTTTGTGTAAGTTATATGCATAAAATAACAGATTACAACAGGAATCAACTATGGCATAATGAAAAGATAAAGCATTACCAATTTGTTCCATAAAATAATGATTATTTACTTTACATAAATATTCATTTTTATTAAATACAAAAATTCAAATAGGCGTAAGCGCGGTGTGTTTGGCGGCATTTGTCAAAGGGCCGACAGAACAATTTGAATCTTATGGTAGTGCAAAGTTTATGTTTTGAGTCGCCACGACAATAATCAGGTTTACCCTTCGCCTATAGATGTTTCATATCAAAAAAATCTGATGGGATTTAAAGATATTTATATGTAATTGCACTTTTGTAAGGGAAAATAACCTGAAAAAGAAACAGAATACGTCTTGGACAAGCCTTACATATTGAAGAACTATATTGAAACATGTTCAGCATCGCTGCTGTGAAAACTCTGATCATTTTTACTATACCTGAGGAACCTGAGGGGGTTAAAAATGTTGAAAAAAAAGAACTACCGACACGATTCTTTAAAAAGTGAGTAGACGAGCACTTACTTGTAGAGAGAGTAAAGGAACATGAGGGCAAGTTGCATGGCGATCACCATCAAGAGTCCTGTGAAGCTCACGCAGGACACCTCCGGGCACGGGGCTGACAACGTCTGTGGCCCGGACAACCTGACAACGGGGAACAAATCTCAAATAGGCTCATGAGGTAATAGAATCATCATCATGAATCATCATGTCGAAGTAATTAACATCGTTTACAAAGTAATGTTGTAGGCAAAATATATTTCTACCTCCAATATTTTTTTTTTTTTTATGATGTTCGTCTGAAAGCAAAACCTATTGATAAGATAATAATATACAACGCAAATAAAGTAAAATAAGATTTTTTTAAGGGTGACTATAGGATTGACAGTAATATGAATGGAATAAGTGTTACCGTTGTGCAACTCCGGATACTGTTTGCTTGACATTGTTGACAGAGTCCCTCAGCTCGGTGAGGAACTGAGGGTTGATGGCTCCGGGTTGAGCACTGCCTGATGCTGCCAGCAGCGAGTCCGACTTGCGGGCCACTTCAATTATGAAACCCCTGGATACATCAAATACACCATAGGATACATATTGAGAGACTCGTAGAGTTTTTGGTAAGATCTTAGTCTGTCATGTAACGACTTTTACATTTTATTTATAACGAGCTGTGCACGCGGCTTCGTCCACGTGGATCTTGATATACAGTCACTAAAAATACTGAATTTATTATGTCAACTTGCTTATCTACTTTTCTCTCGTACTTAAATCGAGGCGTCATTAAAATTTCAATGACTTTTGATAGACCGAACCAATTTTATTGAAATAAAGATAAAATGCTACTCTATATGCTTTTATGTTTTTGTTGAGAAGGTTTTATCAATAACAGGGTTCTTTAGCAGTGATGCGTGTTCATACTAGGGATGATCGATATTCATCGATGTTGAAGAAACATCGATGTTTAGCTGAAAAACACCGATGTTTTAATGTCGATAATATCGACACATCGATGTTTTGATTTCGATAACATCGACGTTATGAGAACGTTGCATGTAGCTAGAGTCTAGAAAATTATGAAATTTGTAAGCTGTACGAATAGTTTTTTTTTTCTTTAAGTGTCTTTTTTTTCGTCACCGACCTTTGTTTTTACAGACAATTTTAACTGCTGGCTAAAACAACGATGTTCTACTATCGATGTTTATCGTACATCGATACTATGGAATCGATGTTGTCATCGATGTCAACATCAATGTTTTTCTAATATCGCTAATCCCTAGTTCATACAAACAGACAGACATTTTTAAAAATAATTGAAATATGTTACTTATTCTTAGACACCTGGAACATTTTTTTCACAAGCATTTAAAAAGCATAGCCATGTTAGATTTACATCTAATCTATCTATCTAATACCTTTAAACGAGCAATTCTTGTATATTTATATATTTGTATATATTCAGGATCTAGGAAACGGCGTCATCTATTACCGTGAAACTTAGTATGTACGTAGTTTCGGGGACGATAAATCGATCTAGTTAGATTTTATTCATAGAAAACTTTTTAACCAAGTTTTCCAGCAATCATAAAATATAGCTAGAATATAACGGTAAATCTCGCCGACACTGTCAAAACAAAAATAGCTCAGATGGAAATTTGTTGCTTCGAAAATCCGTGTAAATCCGAGTGACAGCAGAAAAGATATATTATTTATATATATATTTTATTGTGATAAAATGTTATTTATCACAAATACTATATATATAATACAATATATACATATTGTATTAAAATGAATACAATAATTTTAGCAGAGGAAAAAGTAAAAAAAAACATAAACCGAAGGCACTAACTTCAACTCCGCTATCGTGTTGATCATGATCTGGTTGTTAGCGACGAGAGCGTCCCAGTCTGGTCTGCCGATCGGTAGAGCTGGCATCTGTACCTAAAACAGATATAAATTTTCAAAAAATACAATTATAAAAAAAGAAAAGGAACATAATATACCAATCATTCGTACAAAATCAGTGTACACGGCACAAGAAAGTGTAGATTTTGGGACAGTGTAGATGAAAACTTCCAAACATTTCCTGTCGGAATGTGATACACTGAAGCCTATATGGAACCGGATTTTAGGAAAACGTGTACCGTTCCTGGATAAGGTGCCGATGCTCTCAACTAAAAAAGTCCTGCATTTTTTTTATATCATATGAGGCAAACAAACAAGTGGATCACTTGAAGTTAAGTGATCACCACCATCTATACACACCAGTGACACCAGAGGAGTCTCAAATCCGTTGCCAGCCTGTGTTGGTGCGGATGGAGGGAGATAAAAGGGGAAAGGGGAGGGAGAGGGGGAGATGGGTCTCTGGCGCTCTCACTGACCGAACGAAATGCAACAATGCAAGCACTGTTATTTCACATTGGTTTACTAAGAGAGAGGTGGTTCTACCCCACTGGGGCTGGGGTCTTGATAAATCGACTGTTCGTTCTAGAAATATTGATGGGAGGCTAAGATTTTTAGAAATATACAGTACCTTAATATCCAATAAGCCTGTGAATCTACAGATCGATCCGTTGAGCGAATTCTCCCAGCCAATAATTCAAAGTTATTTACCGAAATTAAAGGAGCAAGATTTTTACTCTTCAACATTGTTTAATCTTCACAGAAATGGAAAAATGAATTCTTATTTTACTTTCTTCGTTCTGCATCCGTATTACACGGTCTTAGAACGTATTGTTCTCACCATTAGGTTCAGTATGACCACTTTTCCGTTTCCAAAAAAAAATTTCTAAGAAAGTATTTCTCACAAATCCTGTGGGCCGGGCCGAAAAATGTATGGAGATGACATATCTGAACGCTATATCACGTAATTCGATAAGCGACTTGGACTACGTTCCACTAGAAACTCACAACGCTCACGCTCACGACCGCGAGTGTTCCCGTTCCACTAGCTCTCGAGCGTTACGATCGTAAGAGCTAGTGGAACGCATTTGTGGGCGTTTTGAGCGTTCAGATAAATAATAAAAATGGCGATCTAGAAAAAATAAAACAAAAACTTTGAGAGGTTAAGTTACATTTTGTAAGTCTTAACAGTAAATTCATATAATTATGACATTTATTTAGGTATATTAAAGAAACAATGTATAATTCAATTTTTTTATTTTAATCATCATAAAAACATAAAAAATGACCTTATTGGTTAAATGAAAAATATTAAATTACCATGAAATAATTATAAATTAATTTTTAAATTCAATTTTAGAATTCACAACATTTTTCAAAAGAAGTAAAATTATCAAAACTTTAAAACGTATTTCATTTCATATTTCATTTACGTATTTCAATACAATATGTTATTTAATATAAATATCCTATACCGTATCAAGTAATGACATTTTCACGGTCGCCATCTTTACTGAGAATCCCGTCAATTTTGACAACGCTCACGTCGACCCACGTCCAGACATGGGGCGTGGTTAGCTTCGCGTGAGCGTATGTTATGACGTCATCAATGACGTTTTCGACACGACCGCAACGCTCGCGGTTGTCTAGTGGAACGGCGAAAAGGGCGTTGTGAGTGTTGTGAGCGTCTCCCGGAACGCGCCCTTGGGTATCTATCACATAATACAGCGTTCAGATATGTCATCTCCATACATTTTTCCGTTTTTTATTTACGTTAGTGATTGTCAATAAGCAACTTAGCTAGGCCACCAGAATAGATAGTGTTGAGTTATATTCTATTTGTTTATTTACATATGTGTATGTGTTACTGATACAAATGAGAGAAAATGTACCTGGGAAGGAGGTTGTCCGGCTTGTATGGGCTGTCCCTGAGCCTGGCTGTAAACAGCTGTCAACATTGACAACGAATTCATCTGCTTACCGATTACCTGTAACACCACATTTTTTAAATTAAACTCCTGAACCTTATCCTATTGTATTAAGCCAGATGTTTTGATTGAAAATACCCTGAGAATAGTTTTATTTCTGGCAACCTATCATCTAGTACATTATTGCTGCCATTGTCCAGTACGTAATAATATAAGTTTATTGAGATCATTTCAATGAACTAACAAGATGGTGGCCGTCTTGTTAGAACTTTCCAGGGAGTTTTTTGTGACAAGTCAGAATCCATGCTCTGTGGTATTACTTTCCATTCACTACACTTGTGCACAATAACCAAACTATATTACGTAAAACATCGCCAACATTACACAATATAGGGTTTAATAACACAAGACTTTGAATACAATTATAAAATCCATTACATGATATTCCAAAATCCTAATAAAAAAGTTATTTGGTAAAAGAAAAGTGATTCAGATTAACAATCGGACCAGGTAGATGATGTTGCAGTTGAATATTAAGGTTTTCCTTATTATGAAGGCAGGTGTTTTAGTCCGTGTGAGTCACACATAACCCATTATTTCTCCCAGGAATCCGCTCCTGGGTATCTATAAAGGGTTTCCATACGTAAAAAAAGCATAACATCCACCGAGACCATTAGTAAAGTTTAAGTTTATGGATAACAAATTATCATATATATAAATCTGACCTCGTCTATCTTCTTATTGAGGTCACGGAGTATGTCGTGGATCTGACCCTGGCCCTGGAAGATCTGGCGCAGTTCTCGCTGACCATCTGACTCGAACCAGTCGTCGAACTCGCCCTCCTTGTCGCGCACCTTTACAACATATATTACACGATTTTTGTTATCTATGGTCATCATGATATTTTTAATAACCCATCAATAGCAGTATCTGTCTCATACATTTCAAAATAAACAAAATACAATTTTAGCCGTTCCTAATATTTTTTGGTATTCTTCAACAACTTCATATTTAGTACATAAAGAATATGGAAATCATTAAAAAAAAACTGAAATCTTAGGCCTTCAAGTAAACTTAAACAAAATTCTTGTAATTTCTGGCCACCCTCTGATCAGCAAAAGTAAGCAATTTTCTTAACCCTCCCCATAATTACGCAAACATTTATATTTAGAATTGGATTTTGAAATGTAACTCATAGCTATATTACAGGCGCAGACCTGGTCAGGGTGTTCTTTCCTGTAATCTTCCTTTTGTTGTTCTAACTTCTTTTGGTATTCCTGGTACTCTTGGGACAGTTTCTGTTGCTCCGCTGAACTGATCTGTTGTTGACCCCCTGAAATTAAAGAAAATCAAAATCAAAATATCCTTTATTCAGTTTAGGCCCTGAGAAGGCGCTTATGAAAGTCAAAGCTACCACCAATTCGGAAAACAACCCAGTCATCGGGAAGAGCCGGCAAGAAACTCGATCTGGTGAATCTTTTCATGTTACATATGAGTCAAAACACGTCAAGTGTACCCCCTTTTCCACTTGATTATTAAATTCAAGTATGAACATTTGTTCATGAAGTATTTACTATGAACAATTAATCCGCAGAACGGTTTTTGAAATTTTTTATTTTAACAACATTTTTTTAAATGAAATTTTTTATGGCTTTTAATTTAAAAATCAATACATAAAAAGCTATTAAAGACATTTTAATGAAACTTTCAGGATTTATAGTTTAATAGTTGTACTTTGATAAGATATATAACAGTTTAAAATAATAATTTTTTTCATATTCTTAATTAACTTTTTCGTTAACAAATGAAAATTTCAATGACTTCTCCCTCAAAAAACATTTTTTTTTCTCGATATTATGCATTAATCATTTAAGTAATAGAATCCGCAAACAAATTTGACTGCACGCGATTAGATTGAACAAAAAAAATTATTTATGACGGGCTTCCGCGCGTCATTCATTTACCTTTTATTCTACTCAGTAATTGTAAGTAAGAAGCAATTCTTTATTTTTTTGATAAAAATAATGTTATTTAACCGTTAATTTTACTAAACACATTACATACAATTAATATATAATTTTTTTTTTTTTTAATTAATAAAGAAAGAAATTAAATAAGATATAATGTAAAGATATAAAGATAATATACTATAAAGATATAATTTAATTCTATATAAATAATAAATCTATCGGTATTGCGTTTTTTTTTAAAGACTCTATTTGTATCAATTTTAATGTCTTTGGAAAAATTTTTGCACTCAACTGATGTATATATTATATATTATCTTAAGGTTTATAATAATGAGACTGTCGTGTATTATTGACTTGTACAGTTCTAGTAAACTAGGTACCAACCTGACTGCTGTGTGGAGTATAGCGATGTGGTCAGGAAGTGGATGACATCGTGGTCATCGGCTAAACCACCAGTGGCTGCTGAAAGACCAAAGAGTCCTCCGCGGGGAAGAACAACATTCTCTGCTCGGAAACAGAGTTCGTAGTCCGCCTCATTGTTTGTCATACCTGGAGAAAGAAAAGGCTCAATCACTTAACATGTTCCATGCGAAGCTAATTTTGCCTGACCTGTCATTCAGGACATTCGATAATTTGACAAAAATACATGTATTTTCGTGCTTTTTTTTATTCAAACTATCTACGACAGGACAATAAATCCTGACAGGTCTTCAAAGCTTCACCGGACTAACTACATCGCGTATTATCATACAATATTACTTTACAACATCATACATAACATGACATCGTAATTTTTTTCGCTTTCAATAGTTAACAAATCATGTACCACCAGTGGTACACGTGGCCTAAGACTAAGTTTAATGTGTACCATTGGTGGTGCAGGTGGCACGGAACGTGTTAACTTTATACTTCGTCGTATCTCAATAAATCTGTATGACACTCTATATGTACAAGAACAACATGGAACGTAGGGGGGCTGATACTTAAGGACCAATTATATTTACTTGTTCCGTGTGAGTCTTGCACGAAAAGGAAACTAAATTTCTCTTCTATGAGAATTCAATAATAAAGGTAATTAACCTTGTTTATTCTTATAATGGGCATCATATATTTATGATTACAATCAGTCTATTTACATCAAACTTGACGCGAATTTATGGTACTTCCCAATTACACTATAGTAAAAATAACTCGAGGCAGTCGGACGGTATAAAGAATGCCGACAGAAGTTACAACTCAAAACAATAGAACACCTGTGCTCTCTTTTGAATTTTTATATTAATTATATTGTGAACTATTTAAATGACATATTTGTTATATTGAAATTATTAATTAAAGTTACATTTTTATAAAATTTATTAATCAATCAGACATGATAAGCTGCAAAATATTAAGACTTCATGTCTAAAGGCAGCTATACGTCGCAAATCTGGAGCAAGCGCAATCTGATGCGAAACCATAAGTTTTCTTCCTGACAAAAATATTGTCCCAAAAGTGTTTACAGTTCAATAAAAAATCATAAATGCACATCTAGCTTGAAATCTTCGAAGTGAACCGTAGAGGCGTAGTCCCCCATTTTATAATATGAATGGTCCTTCGAGCCTAGTGATATGGTATAAATTCTTCTGTACTTACCATTGTGGAAATAGACTGTAAGTGTGTTCATATAGTACTCGATGCGGGCACGAGTCGGGTACGGCTTGTTGCGGAAATCTCGCAGACAACCAGACAGAAGTTGGGTTGCGCCGTCACTGATACATATAGAAAATGCATTATCAATACAAGAAATAAAATACATAATTACTGATTCCTACACTGATAAAGCTAGTATTTTTTTTTTAATATACAATTTGGGAAACTGATGAATTCGCGTCCACAAGAAGTGTACGTCTCATTGCTCCTGTTTCCCAGATGATGCACAAGGGTGGGTGCTCCACTGTTTCATATAAATTGAATATCGCAGTAACAAATAGAGTAATCAATTAATCGACGATAATAAAATATAGATGCCCTATATAGCCATATAGTTAAATATGTTGTAGCGGATACAAAAATGACGTCCATGTAGGAGTATGACGTCATCTATAATGACGATCGATTTGATCGATCATTCCACCGAAACTAATCGATATAAAACCGTCAACCGATACCGAAATGGAAAACTGAATATAGTATTGAATTATCCGTAGATGTGACTAGCCCAACTGCCTGCATGAGGGTGACCAATGTTTCGTCGTTGGTTGCCTTTTAAGGCATTCAACCAAAGTTGACAGCCATTAATAAGCAAGAACACCCGATAGCTTTAAGCAATGGTGTTTCAGAAGAGGATAAACATTGCCCAGTCATTAGTATCTCTTCCGATATACATATACAATTGTACGACAATGTGCCGACACTGTTTGAAAATAGTGACATTTGGCCGGTATATGGTGGTTGCAATTTAGACAGACAAAAGGACAAAATGTGTTTGCATCTACAATAAATTTATTTGGAGTTACAAGTTGTTTGGGTCAAAATTTTAGCTTCTGGTGTAGTTACCTCTTATGATCGAAAATTTTGGTCCCGTCATTGACGACAGCCATGATGTAGGGGTTGTTGTGTTTGTTGTCGTTGTCAAAGGAGTCAAAGATGACCGCCAGACCGTTCCATCTGTCTGAGGATCCGAACACTTCACCGGTGTAATCACCACGTTGCATTGTGTACCAGAACGCCTGGAGATAAAACACCATGTGTATCAACTCTCGGATTTCCTAATCATTCGGTTCCATACCTTTAGATGTGGGTTCAATGTCACCATTATAAAGTGTTATTATTTTATCTTCTTATATCTATACACACGATGAGAATATTAATCTAACGTGTCTGTTGTGTAGATTCTTAATTTTTGTGACTTTAAAAAAATACTGCAGGTGTCTTGGAATGAAATACATTTTAATCATTTTTAGAAATGTCTGTCTGTCTGTTTATTTGTATGAACACGCATCACTGCTAAAGTTCTGTGTTCACGATAAAACCTCATGAAGAACATCATGAAGCATATTCTTGACTAACATTTAGTCTTCGTTTCGTTAAAATCAGTTCACTCTAAGTTATTGTAATTTGAATGACCAAGGCAGACTAATGGACTTTATACATTCAGATGATTTTATTAGTAATTGACTTTTACATAATATTCCACGAGTATAGAGTCGCAGGCACAACTAGGAATATAATAAAACCGACTTTAAAATGATTTATTCTAAAAAAACCTCTTCTGTAGGTGATAGGGCCACGCTGAAGCTGTTACTAGTTTCAGCATGAATGGGTCGGCTCGCCCGGGATAGCACCACCCTCTCGCAGAAAACCGACGTGAAGTAACAGTGCTTGCATTGTTGAGTTTCGTTCGGTAAGTGAGAGCGCCGGAGGACCACCTCCTCTCTCCGCTCCCAAACACAGGCTGACAACGCACTCGCGATTCCCTTGGTGTTGCTAGTGTCTATAGGTGATGGTAATCATTTAAAATCAGGTGATCCACCTGGTCCTTTGTCTAATATGATATAAAAAAAAAGATCATTGCGTCGAGACTTTACACCTACAGATCCTTATCCTCGCATATTATTGACGCCTCAAGCATGCTTCATAACGAAATGAAACAGTAGCATGAATGCTTACCAAACCGTCGGCTCCTATCCGTCCTCTGCCGGTGACCTTGAACATGATGTCCACCTCCCACCAGTCGAAGTTGATCGGCTGCTTGGTCCATATCGCACCTTTTTGACTGCGTAGAGATGGTGCCAGACGGACGCTCTCACCTGAGGCTATCGCATCTGGAAGAGAATTGATTTCTCTTCAAGTTTCATGAGATTAGAATGACGACACCATTATTTTAATGGAACTTGAATAGCCATTATTCCTAAATAGAAAATCGTTTTGTCCACATCTATATTTAATCTATTTCTATATTTTTCGTACCAAATTTCTGTGATAAATAAAAAGATTATGGTCTTTTTTTGTCAGTATGTTTATTTAAACGAATTTAACATGAAACCACCTGGATTATTTTTCATTATATTTTGCACATAACAGTAATAATGTAGTTTAAAAATAAAATCATAACAGATTTTAATAAAGTCATGTATACTAGTAATACATATAATTAAAAATTTGATAGGCTACAACATTTTCATAAAATTAAAGATAAGCTTAAATTAAAGTTAATTGAATACCAAAATGAAACTGAAACAAAGAAAAATTTGCATGTATAAACTATTATAATAATTTCAATAATTTTTACACACAAATGGACACTATACATACAAATGTTCTCCATGATTATCGCAGATTACTGATTCCCCTAAATGTCGTAGGTGTTATAATATTGTCCCAATGCTTGTAGCATTTGAAGAATTAAACAAAATCCCTCCCTACTCCTTAACTGCTAATGTTGTTAGATACCTCTGTACATCCATACCTAGTATAATAAATATTTTAGTTTGTAAACATCTAATATTAATCTGAAAACAATAAAGTACCTCCATAGCATAAACTAATTATACTTTGGAAGTGATTTGAAAGCGTAATCTGTATGTATACTCAAGATTTTGCAATAAACCTGTGTCAACTTTAAACATCATCAGTACAGTAGTAATTATATGTCATTTACTGGCTGTACTTTGACGAATTCAAACATAAGATAAGATTAGACAATCTTTTCATATTATGACACTTAAATCTTCATCATTAAGGGATTACCATATCAGTTTTATGTTCAGTCTTGTGGAATTTTGTTTCATTTGATTATATACAACATGGGGGCTCTTACATACACATTAAATTGTATTAACCGACCTCATAACATTGTGATAGTAAACCCCATCAAATTAAACTGCAAACTGTTCATTTAATTATTATAATACAAGCTATGCTTTGTTTATACTTAATTTACAGACAATAAAAAAATCAGCAAAAGACACCTTTAAAGGTGTTGTGTATAGCATTACTATTAAGTATTAATAATAGCATAGGAATATAATTAATGGATAGAATTAGATCCAAATGCTCATAATTAATATTATATTTAGCCATGCTCATAGCTTATGAATTTGTATGTAGTAACACAACAATATTACACAACACAACAATATATATTTATTCACTTATATTAATCTATTAATATCAAAAAATTATATTATAATTGGGTGATGATTCAATTTGTTTTTTATGTGAACTAAAGTGTTATTGATAATTTTCATATACTATCAATTTAGATATAACAAGACACTCCTGTAAAATTTTCACCAAAATTTCGTCAAGCCATTATTGACTTTAATCCAGCATTAGAAACAAACAGACAAAATATTGTAACCTCATATTCATGATCTGCAGCCTTTTATCATTCATATGTTAGAAAAATATGAAAAAAAAAAATGTACAGGCAGATCTATAAATGTGTTAATATAGAAGAAGATAGATTTGTTGTTGAAACAACAAAATTCACTCTAGCTAATAAAGCATATAATACCATAAATGCATACATTAACACTTCTCAAATAAAACAATGTCACCATTATTTATGCACGTATGACTTAAGTTCAGTGTAAAATGAACCATAAACTACAGAGATAAAGCATTAAAAAATCATTCAAAACATACATGTGCATTTTTAAACTTATTTAGATTACAATAATAGAAAAATTGCATGTGTTTACAGTTATATTGGTATTTTTAGAAGAACTTAATATAAAATTATTTACTTCTGAAATCTGGTTTTCTTGTTTTATGGCAAACACATTATTTTAGGTTGTTTTTAAAATTGTACTTTTGTATTTACCAGCTTAAAACATACAAACATTAAAGTTATCACTGTTTAAACTCTAAGGATAAAACCTTTGCCTTCATAGAAAAACATAATAATGTATGTTTAGTCCTAAGCCATTAATGTCTCGGCATAAAAAAGCTATGACAACCACTGAAATATCTAGCCTATTGACCACTTTCATCTCTGTTGGTAGGTTGTGTGGTGAAGCTGTTACGACCTTGCTAGGTCAATATCGTAGTCATTTTGAAGAAAAAAAATCCTCTTTTGGCAAATTACTCAGCTGGATATCTACTGGCAAGTTACTATGGCGGGTTTAAGCTAAAGGTAGCAATCCAGTTCTGTACGTATATTATACCACCTCTCTTGATTACTGGTTATACTCGGACTGATTTTGAAACAGTATAAACTTAAATGTGACACTAAAATGTGTGTAACATTTGATTCATAATGATCTCAATTCCATAGGACACATTACAAGATATTATTTATACATAATATTATTCTATGCTATAATTAAGAAGACAAAAGACGGGACACTCATGAATCAGTTATGTCAAACGTTGCCAAATTAAGTCACAAAAATAATACTACAGACACATGTCTAATTGGCAATGAATACATTACAATTTATGTAGATAATTACTGTTAATACAAATTGTATAGTATAATGAGTTTTAAAAATTGTGTTACACATTATTAAATAAATATTTAATTGAAATATTTTTTCTTCAATTATTTCCTATTGTATTGTAATATCTTATTCTTATTGTAATATATGTAATTTGATGATAAAATATTAATGACTATGTGAATCATACATTTTAATTTTTATAACCATTTGTTTTTGAAATATTTACCATTTTAACAATAAACATACAAACAGACAAATGTTACATTTAGAGCAGTGTTTCCCAACTTGGGGTGCACGCAGTTTGATAGTTAAGGGGGGCAATTTAAAAATTGATGTGACTTTAACCCTTTCGTTTTGGGTTATTTAAATGCAATGCTAGATAACGGTGATAAATTTAACAAAAAAGGCAGATACTTAAAATGAATGCTGTTAATAATTATCAGGTATAATTTCCTTTGATATTACCAAAATATCAACTGGGTAATTAGAGTCATCAAGTCAAGTAAGTTTTTCATTATGTTTTAAATTTTACTTACAATGTTTTGATAACAACTTCATAGTGATCTCTTCCTACAACTTATCATTTATATTTTTTAAAGGAAGAAAACATTTTTTTTATATTAAAAATTATGTACGAGAGACGGCACATAAAAATTATAGAAATGTTAAGGTGGGGCATGGCCTAGAAAGTTTGGGAAACACTGATTTAGAGTGTAATGGTTTGTCTCCTTATGAAAGGTACTAGAAGAAGAATACTAACTCATTTTAAATCATAACACAGATATAAATTTATTTATCTTCTAGAGTTATTTCATAATATTAGCCTTAACGTTGGCCTCAATCTAGGCAATGCCTGTCTAATGAAAGCTTAATTCCTGATTATAGATTGCCTTAAATTGATGGTGGTGCATATTATTTTGACTTGACAACACTTAGAGGAAATTGAATTTTTATAGAATTGAAGTTAACCATCATTCAATTCCTCTAATATAAAGCAATAGATAGGAAATAGACGTGTTCATATACAAGCTTATAATTAAATTGATTAAAATTGTTATTAATTCTTAGAATTCATCCTAAAATTATAGATATTCAATGATTTATTGAGATTGATGTTCATTCTAGAAATTTTAATTTAATTTCATTGTTTTTTTCTTGGTAGTAACCAATAGTTATACATAATACGTTAAATCTCAACAAGTTGGTGATTTCATCATACTTTTATAGTTTGCCCTACATTACTTGAAGTGTCAGCATTTGTATGATATTTTTTCTTTAGTCAACAGTGTATTACAAACAAACTAAATAGAATATTTATGCTTTGTCTAATAACAAAATAATGAAGCAACTATATAATGTGTATCAAGAGTTGTATGAAATTAAAAATTTACTATAGTTGGACCTTCTTGGTGTTCTTATTGAGATTTACACTATCTTTTTGTCATTTTCAGAGTCATTCTTTTTATATGTTCTTTAGATGTCTCACTTAAAAAAAATATTCACCTGTCCCAAGACCTCCCATAATTTTTTAATTCAATATTTTTTTGTATTCATTTAAATTTATTGAAACAGTAATAATTAATTAAGATGTTAATACTGTTTTTGACTCTTAGTTATAATGGAAAGTGTTTTTCTACCTGTTGAAAGAGCTTTTTCATATATGCTTGTAAGGTATTTAAGCAAATATAAAATAATAAACAATAAAAAAAATTATTTAATAAAAAGGTTGTAGTTGTGTATATAGTACAACTCAGAATCCTAATAGTATTCATAAGTTTTATTATTGTACAGTAGAACAATATTTACTTATCAAGTCCAAGAGTAATTACACATAATACTTTATCATGTGTATACCTTCATATATATAACTAGCCTCTGCCTGCGACTTCATTCGCGTAGAATAGATACTTTGGGCTAACACTAACACACAGTAGATGTTCTCAAAAGGAAAAACATCCTGATTTTGAAACATGTTTCATTTGTGCTCCGTTCCTATTGGTCTTAGCGTGATGATATATAACCTATAACCATTCTCGATGAATGAGCTATATAACACTGAAAGAATTATTCAAATTGGACCAGTAGTTCCTGAGATTACCCTCTACATCGTGACAAACTCACAAACTACCTCTCTATAATATTAGTATAGATTTTGACCACATTTAACATTAGGATAAAAGTTTTTCCTGCTTAGTTATCTCAATATTCAATACAAACTGATAGAAATTATGTTTGAATCATGATATTACAGTTGAATAAGTAAGAAACAGGGTAAATAATATTATGAATCTTAGACTATATTCAGTGGCAGATTTACCAAAAGTAAATTTTGTGGTGTAAGAGGTGTCGAATAACATCATAAGACTTGAGACACCCAAGCCAACCTCACCTGCACGTGGTGCACCCTGCTGAATAACGAACAAGGCAATGGCGCAAGCGGGGTGGTAGGGTTTTACAGCCCGACTGGGTCGCAACCACCATGTATATGGCGAAAAAGCCCGTAATAGTGATTCGCTTATACGGGTCGCGTTTCGGGATCAGCCTGTGCATATCCAGCTTTTTACAGGCCCGCATGATAGTGGCGACCGGCGATGGACAGTGTGTCAATCGGTGGTCGCTATTATTTTTGGATTGTACTATGCTTACCATCAGGCATAGTGCAGTCACTTTGCCATGCTACAATAAAAAAAAAAAGTAGGCTGGAATCTAGAGTGGCATATTTTAAGGGCAGCAAATTTGGTTCCATATGTTTTTTATATTATACAGAGATTAGAAAGATTCCTATCTACATACTTAATTGTTGTTAGAAGACAAATGCTCATGTAATTATAATATAATAATATAGTTATAAGTACCTTTTTATATTTTGCTTTTGTAAAATTCTATATATATAATTAGTATTGGAATCTGTAATTGTATTTGTATTTTTGTAAATAAATAAAAAAACAAATAAAAAAAAATCACACAAAAAATTCAATATCTTTATATATACATTTCTTCTGTGCATGTGCATGTCACTGATCTCCTCCTAAACAACTGGACCGACTTTGATGAAATTTTGTCGGCGTGTTCCAGTGGATCCAAGAATGGTCTAGATTCACCATTGGACCCGGTAAGTGGCCCTTCTGTTGAGTTTTAGGATTTTTTTTTATTTTCAAGGCAGGACAACATCTGCCGTGACCGCTGGTGTTATATATTTTATCGCTTAAAGTCATAGTCTTATTGTATAGTCATATTCAACAATTTGGGAATCAAGGATCTCAAAGTATAATACCAGTTACATGTCAAAAACCGTTTTCGATGAGTTCATTCTCTAGATAGGTCATAAAGTCTTAAAACAGATTGGAACTAAGTAGAGCAAAATATTTTTCAATACATATAAATTTGATAGCAGATATCATAATTGAGATTGTAATTACTGTGAGTACAAACTGGAGTATCCAGTGTAGACATTGGTAGAGGCAGCAAAATTGGAATAGCCTACAGGCGGTAAAAATGAATATACGCTACTGACTACATTACAATTTATTTTTTAATTGTGCAATAAGTTTCATTTGAAAGATAAAATATAGTCTACAGTATAAGCATTGTACTCGATATAATGTTCAAATGATTAAATTCAACAGAAATAAGTCGGAAAAATCTGTGTAAATTGATTTTACAGTTACCAATTGTTTCACTGATTATATGGTTTTATCAAAATAAAACTAGTCTTAATTTTGTGAGAGAATGTATAGTTAATATAAGTTAAAATCAATTCTAAGCAGTAAAACCTGTTAAGTAAATTAAGTGTGACATGTTTTAACATAATATTATATGTATGTAAGCATTTTTTTTTCAACATAATCATTAAAGGTTTTTAACCGTGTCGACTGCCGTCGTGGAACCAAAAAAACATGAATTTATTGAACTCGAACCTCTTTTTCTAACACGTGGTATCACATATGTTGCTACGCTTTTCTAATTTGACAGCTTAACACTGACGTGTCGCTGTCAAGCCTACAAATGTAATAACAAGCCGATTTTTACCGATTTTTTCTATTTTTATAACTAAAGATTTTCATTTAGACTACAAGGATAATAAATAAAACTGTTTATACATAATATATAATGATTGTACTAAACACACAGTAGAAAGTTAGTTATAAAATTGATTACTTACTTCCCCCGTACTCCCAGAAAGGTACCGAACCATCTTTTTGTGCTAAATACGGTGGTTTGAAGGAATATTTATATTCAAAACGTCTGTGCACTGTTTGAGCATTAATCCGCACTAAGAAACATATTGAAAAAGTACAAAAAAATAATTTAAAATTTAATAAAGCCATGGTAACGTCAATCTAGCTCACTCGCATGAATAAAAAAAAATTGTTGATGAACGACCAAAAGTGTAAAATGTCAAAGAAAACGTTTTGGATACACGTACGAATCATTTCAATACATAAATGTGTTGTGAATCACACTTAAAACTATCGATATTATCATTCTGTAAAGGTGATTACTATTAATAATTAACTTTGATTTTAATTAAAGTATTAACTTTAATATTTATTATATTCTTTAAAATGGAATTTATATTGATAACTTACATAATATTGTTACACTTGTTGTATATTATACAATAGGAAACAAAACAGGTATACAATGCGATTGGTTGGCGGCATTTATCCAAAGGGCGCCAGCTCGTCGGCGCATGCCGCGTAATACTAATAGAATAAGTGGCCGACAAAACCGTATGAATCTTATGTTTATACAAATACAACTAGGCTTGCAAATGTTTGTGAATATTTCGTTATTCTTGCAAAGTTCGTGTTGTACGTCGCCACGCCAAGAATAAGGTTTATTCTCCACCTATAGATGTTTCACATCAAAACAAAGTCCTCTGTCACGTCTGTTTATCTTCGTAATAAGCTCAAAGACTACTCAACAGATTTTCATGTGGCTTTCACTAGTACATAAAGTGATGCACGAGGATGGTTTAGATATATAATTTGGCAAGGTCTTTTTCATTATCAGATCGAGATAACGCACGTTAGGCCCACTGTTAACTTCCATCTGTTAACTTGACTTCACTTTATCGGAAGCTTATTTATAAGATAGGAAATTCCATTTCTCACTTTTGAAAGTAAACATCATTGACTTCCGTTTGAGTACTCTACTGGTTTCACCTCTCCATGGCAGCTTGGCACGTTCGGAGCGATGCCATCTTTTTGCTTCCTTGAATTCTAGTTTCCAGCCAGGAAAGGCTCGGCACCCACTTCGACGATATCTTTGCAACTATTCAAGAGAAGGGGTTCCAGCCGTAATACAAGGAGGACTTTTGTGATTTTTTTTAATGTGCACAAAACCTAGCCTAACATAGGCCATACTTATAATTTATTTATTTAGATGTGGATGTAGCAACAATCGATAACAATAATACAATACCAATAATGAAAAGTAGTAAACTAAAATGAAGACGTAAGACGCTTTATCACATATATACTTTACTTACACTGTTAATAACAATAAAAAAAACATATATTATGGTAAATATTGCAAAACATTAAACTTAGAAAAAAGGGGTGTGCGTGTATTTATGTACACGCTTTAGAAGTTATACTTTTTTGGCGTAACAAGATAAAAATGTTTTCAAAAATCTTTCGCCTTATTCTACGTTTGTAGAAAAAACGACGCTAACAATTAAAAAAGGTATATAATACATTGAAAGTTTTAATGCAAAGAAATACAAACAACAAAAAGAATGTGGTGTCGTGAGACACCAGGTAGGAACGAAGTTCCTTCGGCTAATGTAGAATCGACACAATTTGCAAAAAAAAATCGTGCTCAATTTTATGTAATCGTAATTCAAATTATCAATTAAAATAATAATAATATGTCTCCTTATTTTTGTTTAACATAAAATTGTTAAAATTGTTTGACATAAAATTACATAGAAATAGAAATAATTACAAAAAAGGAGAAAGAGGAAGGTATTATACACTACTCACTTGTGTATACGACTGTTGCGCCTGCGCACGTCTCATTTAACGGTTTTATTCCACGCACTTTTCGTTACGGTTTTACTATCACATTTTTTTCAGTTCGGTCGCGCAGCAAAATGTCTATCTCCTCCAAGCCTGCCGTAAGGAACTTCGTTCCAAAAATACAAAAAAACAAAATGTTGATTATAGCTAACATCAGAGGGTGGGTTTTTCATGACGGTGTTTGCGCGCACGTAATAATTTCCGGGTGTCGGTTTTACGTAACAGTGTGCGCGCGCATCATAAAATTTACTCTTATTAGTTTTCCCGAACGTGCCAAAAAAGCATAACTTCAAAAAATAGAATAAGAATTAACGAGCTACTGCTGATGAACGTCGGCATTGAAAGGTTGCGTGGGAAGCGAGAGTAACAGTTACGGTACTCCTCCCATCACTGTCATCGCCCGATCGCTTGACTGAGGTATAGGAGGCCACACTCCGTGCGACGTTGTTAACGTTTAGGGCGAGGCCAGCGTCCTACGCAAACTCGCGGGGAACTCCTCCCCTCCAACAGCGCTCTCTGTGTTCCAACCTGAGGCGCGCAACAGTCGTGCAGGTACCGTTGTTCGAACTGGTGATTCCGAGCACAAGACGTTGGCCTACGCATCAGCCGTAGAGATTTTTGTCTCTTGATAGCAGCGAGCCTTATATGGCACCCGCCCATAAATCCATCCCCAAAAGAGCAAGAAATTAGAGACCCTTGCAACAACAACCGAGTATCACCCGGACTGAGACTGAGGCGACACAGCACCCTAAGCCGTCCGTACGGAAGCCAATAACTTTGGACAAACTTAAGAACGTCCTAACTTTAGATTAGCGTTTAGCGGGATCTTGGAATATCATGTAATGGTTTTTATATTGGAACGAAGTTCCTTATCGCGCGTTGTGAAAGGGGGCTAGACGGAAAAAATTCTTACGAAAAGTTGTCACGACACTTTTTGCTATAGTAAGCTATTGTAAGCTGTGCGGCGTCGCATGTTTCTCTGTCTGTCTCTCTCTCTCTTATAGAAAGCAAGCCAGATATTTTCATTTCTATTTCGCATTGAACAGTGTGGTGTCGCGACGATTATTTTTGTTGAGTGTATACAGGTTTTTTGTAAATAATAAAAAATAATAATAATAATGATCCCAAACATATGTTTCCTACTTCAGTTACCACAAGCCAATTATTACGAAAATTGAGCCTACTGATTAAGTTTATATAACATTATATTTGTTAATAATAAAAAAAAATATTATTATAACTTAAAAAATATAAAATTTTATTACAATTCCTTCACTAATTAATCGAAAGGAACTTCGTTCCATCCGGGTGTCCCTTGACACCTCTCAAGTTTTTTTTTATGCATAATGTTATTATTTAATTGTATGTTTTCTAATATTGGTGATGCCTTACGTAATATAGTTTGGTTATTCTGCACAAATGACATGGATGGAAAATAATACCTTTTAGAATGGATTCTGACTTGCCACAAAAATTCTCTTAAAGTGGTAACAAGACGGCCACCATCTTTTTAGTACAGTGAAATGATCACAAGAGACTTGTAATTTCATTACTTTCTCGACAATGGCAGTAATAATCTTCTAATAGAATGGTTACCAAAAGAAAAACTAAAAAAATATAGTATATTATTATTGCCGAAATAAATAAAAAAAAAGATTACCAGAGTTGCCGTCCGAAGAAAAATAAAACTAGCGTGAAGTGTCAAAACTGTCAAAACAAAGTGATTGTAAATAGTGTCGAATGGCGTCAAAGCTGTTTCCAATCATTTAGAATAACAAATCTTTATGGAAAATTTTCTTATACTTTATACAATAAATATACATGCACGATAAAGCTATTAGGGTATATATATATATGTTTTAATAAGAATGATGTAGATAAACATACAATGTTCAATCATTGAACATAGTGATGGAACTTTAGTAATTTTCTAAAAATTCGTTAAAAATTATGGCAGCATTGCGAGATGATTTATTTTACAGGCGAATAGTTTCTAAAAAGCATTTAGATACACTAGCTCAGTTCATGGAGCGATATCCCACACTAGCATTAGCCCGCGCCCGTTCTCGAGACGGGAAGGAAAGTGCTCGGAAAAAGTGGGATAAAATCGCTATAGCGTTGAACAAAATCGACCCAAACATCGCAAGAAATGGTAGAAATTGGTGTCGAGTGAGTATTGATGATATGAAAATTTGATCAGACAGCTTATCTTAACAGCTTCACCGGACTACCCAGACTATTAGCTGTGCCTGCGCCTCTGTACTTGTTTATTTTTTGATGTTGTTTATTTTGAACTGTGGAATGTCAATACTATTTCCGCTGATTTGTATGGTACAAATTTTAGGGATTTACAAATACATTTACTAATTTAAATAGAGAACACTACCAAATCTGATAGTGAAGGAAAACATAATGAGAAAACCTTATCCTGAAAAATGTTCTTGTAGTACAACTACATGTGGGGATACACAGTAAATAGTTCTCCCATGTAAAAAAAGGGTCAGCACAACATAGATATTTTTTCTTCATAGTATAGTATTATAAGTATAGAAATATGTAAGTTCTTATATTGCCATTACATGATTGCTCCGATGAGAAAGCAGTATTGGTAAAGAAGTTACAGCTGCCGTTAGCACTAAATGTTGTGGGATTGGATCATACTCAGATCACAAATCTTCATTTAAACCACAAATGATTGTTCAGAGTTGAATATACTTTGGATCCATTATTTGTGTATGTGTAAAGTTCTGCATTATACAAGGTTTAAATGCCTAGGGCTAGATATGTTTTTTAATTTTCAACAATTATTGTCTCTCTTGTAGTAAACTCAGAAAAAGCATCTAATTTTTTACCTATTATAAGAATATTAAAATCATCATTCTGAAATCGGAAAAATTCCCAAGCACACAATAAAAAATAATAATTAATATTTATAATGATAAATTATAGAAAAATAGATATTGGCTAAATATATGGTATATTCTATTCTTTAAATATCAACAGTTTAGTTAAATCCCATGGTAGTCAATTGAATGGTACATAAATTCATGTTAATGATTGATGTTGGAGTTTTAATAAATAAGTATCTATGAATGTGTTCCAGCAGTAACATGTGACATCCAGTCCTTCTAAGATTAGAGAGTTTATTGACAAGAACCACATTGCCACTTAACGTCAAGTGAGATTGTGACCAAGCAGTAAAACTTATAAAATCTTTTGATACAAAATTTACTAAAAGGAATTGTAGAATTAACTCAGTTGATTTTGAATTCTTAATTTTTCAGTATTGGTATGATTTAAAGTTCAAAATACGTCGAAAATATGCATGCATTAAAAAGTGTCAGTCAGAGGGTATACAGTGTGCATTAACTATGAGCTCATTTGAAGAGAGGATGGCGAAGGTGCTGACGGATAAAGAGGGAAACCTGTACCCAACTAGTACTATACAGGTTGCAGACATCCACTCACAAGACAAGCAAGTACAAATAAAAACTGTAAGTAATAATAAAAAAGTGCGCGTGTACTTATGTATATGTGTTAGAAATTATACTTTTATGACGTAACAAACAAAAAAAAACTTTTCAAAAATTTTATCTCTTGCCCTTGTAGAAAAAACGACACTAACAATAGAAAAAAGGTAAAGTTTTAATACAAAAGAAACAATGTTTTCACTATAGCTACCTTCAGGCTATCAGTTTTTCATGATGGTGTGCGTGGACATCGTAAAATTTACTCTCTTCATTTTTCCCTAACGCTCTAAAAGAAGTGTAACTAAATTGATAAATCCTTCTTCTATGATTATACATTATCACTTTGCAAAGAGAAACGGAAATTATGATCCTTAAAAAAAGGTGAGAAAGTAAGCAAGTACAGAATTTTTGTATACTTTCATTGATGTCTAAAGAATATTTAGCATGATTGTCTAGAGCTAATAAATATTCTAAGAATTTATCATTTTTTAAAATGCCAGATTGCCAGATTTGTAATTGATTTTTGTCAGATAACAGCCCAAGCCGAGGTGTGCCATGCACCCTTGAGCTAGTTGCCCAAATAAAATCGCCTTAGTAGTCTGGTGAAGCTGTTAAGACCTTGCTAAGTCAATAGCGTTGTCAGTGTGGGAAAAAACTTTTGATTTTATATGTTACTTTATTTGTTATGTAAAATACCTAATGGAGTGGATGGTGGTAGTATATTTAATCATTTTTTAAATAATTAATAGGTATATAGTTAGTTATATATTAGTAATGTCGATTCTTTGCAAAACGAAATGATTTTTTAATCAATCCGAATGGAATCAATTCATGATAAAATTGAAGACTAAACAATCGATTATCCAAAAATCGATCTCCTAATTTTTTTCCTTTTTTGATAAGTTTTTTTTAGAAAACTTTTAAATAATAAATTACTGTATAAGGTTTTATTTTTATTTGCATAGAAAAAAAAATCGATCACGATGTTAGTGTCAGAGGTCGATTCAAGGTATAAAATTGATAAGATCGATTGAATTTTCTATATCTAAAAATCGATAATGGATCTCAGATCGTCACCTACTATATGTTTTACTTGATAGTGAAATTTATTTTAACGCCATCTATCGCCTATTTTACGTGAAATATATTTTTTAACGCCATCTATCGCCTATTTTACGTGAAATTTATTTTAATGCCTTCTTTCGCCTATTTTACGTGAAATTTATTTTAACGCTATCTATCGCCTATTTTGCGTGAAATTTATTTTAACGCCGTCTATCGCCTATTTTACGTGAAAGTCATTTTAACGCCATCTATTGCCTATTTTACGTGAAATTCATTTTAATACCATCTATCGCTTATTTTAAGTACTATATTTTTAAGTGTACATGCCTAATTTTTTTTTTTTATAAAATACGAACCAAACAGCATGTAACAAGAAGTAACAAAAAAAAATAGTTCACATTTCTGGGACTTAAGACAAATACAAATGATATTACTATTAATACGATTGTTATTGTTATGTGTAGAAATAACAAGAATTGATAAACTTTTTACATAATACAGGTGTAGTACATTTTCAACAAATGATTTACAGGAGCAGCCGACGGTTAATGATGTTCTACGATCAAATACTCCAAACAGTAATGATGATGACCATGATGATGATGAATTAGATTCCGAAGGAGCTCAAAAAGTATTCAAATATTTTTGTTATATTTATGTTATTCTTGTATATTGAATCGTTAAATTTTTTAAATTATTTTTTGTTGTGCATACTATATGTACTGTTTTTTTTTTATTATCGGTCGGGGCAACATCTGCCGCAATCGCTACTAATTTGAAGATTTGCTTTGAAGATTAAAAGTATTCTTTTTCAATATTTTAAGTTATAAAATGTTACATTATTTTACTAATTTCTAGGTACATTTTTAATATTTCTATATTTTTTAGAATCACAAAGACAACCACATAAAAATCGATACGAATATTTATGAACATAAGATCGTGATTAAAGAGCTCAGTCTAGAAGAAGACTACTCCATGTCTCCAACAGAAGACTCCACAACTGAAGTGTTTCAGGAAAACGATACAAATTCAACCACAACCAATTCTAGACAGGAAAATGATCCGATTAAAATAGAATCCAAAGATGTTGTTAAGTTAAAGATGGAGTTGTTAGAGTTTGAGTTGGCGAAGAGGAAAGAGGTGTATGAGATAGAGAAGAAGCAACGCCGTGAGAAACATGAGTTGGAAGTTGCCATTTTAAGGTTAAAAAGGGATTTTCTGATAAAAGAGATGAAAAAGCTATAGTGTTCTAGATTGTTCTATTTCTATAATAAGAGTTTTAAGTTGAATCTTGTACAGTTATTAAATAAAGAGACTTAATTATAATTATGTGTTTGTATATGGATGGTAAGTTGTAAGGGGTCGTTCACTAATTACGTCAGGTGCTTATGAGGATTTTTTGACTCCCTCTAACCTCTCGGGGATATCGTGAAAGTTCTTTCGATTCCTCTCCCCCCAATCCCAATTTTACGAGAGATCTTACAAAAGTTGTATTCTAAGTATAAATGCGTTAGATTTATATTAAAAAAAAAAACAATTGTGGCAGTCATAAGGACTGCCGACAGAAGTGAAAACTTAAAACAATGAAATAAATGTTTTCTTTTGAATTTTCATATTAATTATAGTGTAAATGGCAATATTTAAGTTGCAGAATTAATAAGTTGAAATTATTAATATTATTGTAGTTTTCACACCTATGGACACTCCGAGAAATAATTATATTCATATATAATGTCATTTAAACGTATGATGAGATGCAAAATATTAATATTACGTGTACACAAGCCTATATACTACGCGTCGCAAGTCTGGCGCAAGCGCAATACGTCCGATCATGCTTACGAAGCATATCATGACGCGAAATTATAAATTTATCTTCTGCCACACATACCGCTCAACTTCAGAAGACTAAAAACAATGGTATTATAACTAAAAAGCTGTAGATACCGTTACCTATATGGTATTTAGACAAAACAAATGTCACGATAACGCACACATACGTAAAGTGATATTGTAACGCCACACTGGCTTAGATAAAATGTGAAAGTAAGAAAGCATATTCTCAACATCGGCGGGAAAAAAGAAATAGGTATATGTTACTCACCTACGGGTAGATTTACGGGGCTAGATGACGATTGCTAGCTAGCTAAATTTTACTTAATTTAACAATGCCATGTCGAAGCGCTTATGATGTTTCTTCAGCTTTTTAGTTATAATTAAAAAATAAAATTAAACTGAAGACTAAAACACATAAAAATATTAAAATTCGGTATAATTATTATTATGGTGCTATTCTTGGAAGTTAGAACTAATCCATAAAATTTTTGGGATGTCTCAATTCATGCCATCAATACACAATATAAGGTTAATGCAAGTTTATGGATAAAAAAAGTTTCTACATGATAATTGTCAGGAATTAAAAATAAAGAATAGTAATTAAATCTGTTCGAATCTTCATTTATTCAATCCGCAATGATAACCAGTAACCAAGACAACCTGGTTTTTTTTTAAATTTATTTTTGGCAATCACTCTTTTAGATTATTGCTGCCATTGTTGCGTAGTCAACAATATTACAAGCGTCGTGTGATCATTTCAACATTGCGTCATGCGAGTCAATATTCTAACAAGATGACTTCTTCTATCTTTATAAAACTATCTAAGTAAGTAAGACTATCTTTGTAAAATATTCTGATGGAATTTTAATAAACGCTCGGCTTTTTTTATATATGTAGTCGGTTCTTCTTACCCATAAACTCTAACGGTGTTATTACAGAAAGTTAAATAATACCTATTGAATACTTCGTATAAAAAGGCTACGTTTTAATTGAACCGCGTTCGCTAAATGATCGCTATCTTTCTCTTTTGTCTCGCTATGGTGAGGTTAGGGTAGACTTGTGAAAAAAGGATAAAGCGAATTTGGCTCGGGCGAGCGCGGTGCATCTAGTACGAAACCTTTTTAAAGCGAGTATTTAATACGTATTTAACTTTTTTGCAATAACACCGTAAATGTGTGACAGACGGCGGTTTGAATATTTAAAGCAGTAAATATATTTTGTTAGTGCTCTATGAAATTAAAATAAAATAATTACAAATGAATTTGGTATAGTTTATTCCTCTCCAAACGGATAGTAAGGTGAAGCTATCCATTCCTTAACGAGTAGAATTTTGAAACCGGCATCATAGTTTCGGAGTAGATTGCGTTCGGTTTCAGAAAGCGTAAAGTCAAAGATTTGGATGTTCTCTTCTACTCGGGCCTTCGTCACAGACTTTGCGATCGGTATCACACCCAGTTCCAACTGGAACAGAGTGTTAAATGGAATTAAGGTATCCTGGAGGTTAAAAGTGTAGAAACTGTAATAAACTGGTCGTCCCATGTTTCAGACTTAATAAAACCAGTAATAGTTTCTTAGGTAACAGTGTTAGGTTTTACAATAAAGTCCCAAAACATGTTACCGATTTGCCGAACTGCATATTTAAGCGACATGTCAAGCGGGTTTTAGCGTCAAAAGGATATTATAGAGTGGATCAGTATGTGAACGATAGTGATGTCTGGAATTGATTCCTCTCAGTGCAACCACTATAAGCTATTGTATGATGTATTGGAAATGTATGTAAAAAAAATGTACCCGATCGAGTTTCTTGCCGGCTTCTCGATGGCTGGGTTGTTTTCCGAACCGGTTGTAGTTTTTGACGTTCATAAGCGGCTTATTAGGGCCTAAACTGAATAAACAACTTTTGATCTTGATTTTGAAAAAGGATGGATGAGTTCGTACAAAATCACCAGGAATATCACCAGTCGCTATGCATGTTAAAAAAAAGCGACTACTGTTAAGAGATGAAGTAATCAATCTTTAATTGTACAATACTTTTATACACATCTTGTACCTGAAATGATTCGTAAATGCAATATGTTTTGTGATTTCCCAAAAGCGTTTGACTGCATCTATCTCACTACGCTTACACTTAAATTAAACCGGTATGGTGTCTGTGAAACGTCTCTCGACATTCTAGCTTCTTATTTAACAGACCATTGTGAGCAAGTAAATGGAAATGTGGGAACTTCTACAAGATCGTCGGCTCGAATCGGTGTACCTCAGGGATGGATTTGGGACCAATTATATGTAAATTATCGAACGTTGAAGATCCACAACTATACTAATTATTTTTCGGAAAATATTTATAATATAAAATGAAAAAAAGAACATATATGTGGGTTAGGCAAGTAAATAATACTTTAGCTTGAATTTCTCAATGGTTTACTTTGAATAATTTACTGCTAAAAATAAACAAGCAGTGCAAAATAGTGTTTGACTCCGAACTAATTTGATGTTAAATTATGATGTGAAACTTAAATATGGCCTTGGTCTTGAGTGGGACTAGAGGATTAGCGCAGCCGCCAGAACCCACTTATAGGAGCTTGACGACAGATATTCCATTTGAGGATGGTCGCTAGCGAGGTCGGTATAGTAAAAGCTCTACCACTATGGTAATGCTGTGGAGGTAATCATAACATAACAAAAGACACCAGATTAGGCCTCCCACGGCAGCGGCTCAAGCCTAGGTTTGATCCCTCGGTAGGGAGCCCTTGAGTGCGTTGCTTGCGCGATACGGTGACACACAAATATACATCACTGCTACAATACTACATGATCACCCCCACACACGTGCACGCCTACACGCTTACATATGAAAGTTGAAGGAGTTACTTTTTTCCCTTATCGAACTGAAAAACCTCAATTTTCCGATAATAAATATATGGAGGAGTTGATGAGGCGTGTATGCTTGGTACACATATACGTTTCAACAACTCATACATATATGAATAGTTAGCTAGGTTAGCTAAGATAGGTCGCGATTTTACATGCAACAGGCAACAGCCAAACCGAGGTGTGCCGTGCACCTTTGAGCTGGTTGCCCAAATAAAATCGGCTGAGTGCCTTAAACGCTCGCCTTAGTAGTCCGGTGAAGCTGTTAAGACCTTACTGGGTCAATAGTGTAGACATTTCGAAAAAAAAAAAAACCTAACAAAAGGTGTTTTTACATGATTCTTCACGTTTCATGATGTTTTACAGATGCTAATTTTCTGGTTTTATGATAGCTTTGGCAAAATAACAGCACAATGTGTGATGGAAAAATACGATATAGTCTAAAAACAACGACGAATGTCGGCTATAAATTTTGTCACGAGTCTTCGCCATCATAGTTTATCACAAATTTTAAAACACTCATAACAAAAAAACATATTTATGTAGCGAGACTTACGGCGCTTCTTTGACTTAAACTGCTAACGCCAAATTTTAAAAATGGATAGAATGTTTCACGTGTCCACATAGATTCGACAATTGGAAATGGAAAGGGGTGTGGATGGGTTTATAGTTTTTTTTTTTCTCGAACTGACAACGTTATTGACCTAGCAAGGTCTTAACAGCTTCACCGGACTAAGGGTTTATAGTTAAAGATATATACAAGAGAGGTCAATTTGTAAAAAAAGTGCTTACAATATATCTCAATACGATCTGTGGAACCGTCTTGTTATATTTCTGTGCAATCTGAACAAGTGCAGGCTCGTCGACTCGCGGGGGCGGAGCGTCCGGCAACGCCTTCTGCGGGAACAGCGACCCGAACGGCGTGTACCCACTTACTGTGATATTTTTACTGCGACAGTACGCCAGCAGAGAAGGCTGTTGCAGGTTCAGGTTTATCTAGGCGTAGCAGTATATTTATTTATAGTCAAAACTACCATATACTAAGAAGGGGTGTAAGGGGTGTCGAGTAACATCTTAAGACTTGAGACACCCAAGCCAACCTCACCTGCACGTGGTGCACCCTGCTGATCAACGAACGAGGCAATGGCGATAGTGGAGTGGTAGGGTTTTACAGCCCGACTGGGTCGCAACCACTATATATATGGCGAAAAAGCCCGTCATAGTGATTCGCTTTTGCGCGTCGCGTTTCGGGATAAGCCTGTGCATATCCAGTACCGGGTGACTTTCGTCATTATGGCCGGCATGACAGCGGCGACCGGCGATGGATAATCTGTCTCTCGGTGGTTGCCGATGTTTTTGTACTATGCTTAATATCAGGCATAGTGCAGTCACTTTGTCGTTCTTCAATAAAAAAAAAGGTATAAGCCGGGCTTACTATAAGATAGAATGGTTATTTCAGTGGCTAGTTTATGCAGTGCACTCTGTGGTGACTAGTAAGTAACAGTTCCTCTATCAGAGGTTGCGAGACGTGTTAGCCAAGTCCGCGTTCTATATATGTACGTACCTATAACTGGTATATGTTTCTAGAGTCTTAGTTTGATAGTAAGTATTTTCATACACACTATGTCCAAATTTAGGTTATAACAAAATTGTAGAACCGTTGTTTTTGCATACTGAAGGTTAATTTTTAATGAAAGTTAAAATTACCTCATTTTGTAAAATCGCCGGTGTGACGTTGCTGAGTTTAAGAAGACGCTCGAGCTGCCTCCGGTTAAAGTTCGATACTCCAATGGACTTGGTCAAACCTTGCTCCTGAGCTTCCATCATTCCTTCCCAAGTCTCCATGTAATCTGTATTTGGATCTATGGATCCATTTTCCTGAAAATTGAACAACACTTGTGTTCAGCCTTACTAGAAACTCATTTACGTAGCCTAGCACTCTGCTCAACAAGGGCAAGTACCTAATCCTATTCTTATACAGCTGGAGTAGTAATCGCTTCCACCTGATGATAAGTAAGCATAGTGAAATCCAAAAATGATGATGACTAGGGCTAAAATTTATATATAAATGTAAAATTTTATAAACATTTAATGACAAAAGTCTCATTACGGTTTATTTGGAGGTCCAAGGGTTGTAGACAGGAGGGAATACACTGGATACCTGTGCCTGCGTTTTGTAATATCAAAGTGCAAACATCTCCAAATAAATATACAAAGAACATCACCAGGGGGCTTAGTCAGGTTGCCTATCTACAATCACTAACACAAATAAAAAACCGAAAAATGTATGGAGATGGCATACCTGAAGGCTATATCACGTGATCCTCTAATTAGCTACCACTCTTAGATTGGAAAATTGTTATTAACCGTCAATAGTTATGTTCTGGCAGCTTCACTTAAGAACCATTTCCTCAAGGGTTATCGTGTAACCATCTCGGGCCATGTCACTTATTATTTGATAAATTTGTAATCAAACTAAACTTTAGCAAATATAAATTTTACTTGTTTACAATTTTAAGGCAGACCAAATAATAATTACATACGTGCAGAGCTATCGGCGCGTGTATGAGATACAAATCGACGTATTCCATGTCGAGGTTCTTCAGCGACTTCCTCAGAGCCGGTACTACCGCATCCTTCGGGTGGAATGCGTGCCACAACTGTTATGATATGGGAGATATATTATTCCGAACATGCTTTGTTGATTAATGCCATCTTTAAAACTTTACATAAAACGATGGGAAAAAAGAATACAGTGATGTAGCTATAACGTGTGGTCCGGATCAACTGATTTCGCTTTTGGATGAGACTGGAGCAGTATGAATTCTAAGTAAATAAATTATTTTAATGTCCTGTGTAAACAGAAACTAAGGTCCAGTAAGAAAGTAAAATATATATTTTTTTTTTATTCAAGCAAAACGAAGTGACTGCACTATGTCTGATGGTAAGCATAATACAATCCAAAAACAGTGGCGACCACCGAAAGACAGATTATCCATCGCTGCTCGTCGCTGTCATGCCGGCTATAATGACGAAAGTCATCCGGTACTGGATATGCACAGGATGATCCCAAAACGCGACGCGCAGGAGCGAATCACTATGACGGGCTTTTTCGCCATGTACATGGTGGTTGCGACCCAGTCGGGCTGTAAAACCCTACCACCCCGCTATCGCCATTGCCTCGTTCGTTGATCAGCAGGGTGCACCACGTGCAGGTGAGGTTGGCTTGGGTGTCTCAAGTTTTAAGATGTTATTCGACACCCCTTACACCCCAAAATGTATGACGAGAATTCAGGTCTAGAATCTTCCTTTTAGTGACATCTTTATATTTTGTGCATCTCCTAACATTATAAACATTGTGAACAAACTGAAAGTAGTAATTAAAAAGGGGGACAAAGTACCTTGGTCGTGATATATACGTCCTCTCGTTTTATGACTCCCTGTTTTATTTTGTTTCTAACGGCGCGTCCGACCTGAAAAGTTTATGTATTATATAAAAAAATTATAGCAAAGGAGGCAAACGAACAGGTGGGTAACTCGATGTTAAGTGTTTACCACCGTTCATAGACACTTGCAACACTTACTGACCGAACGAAACGCAATAATGAAAGCACTGTTACTTCACGTCGGTTTTCTGCGTGAGGGTGGTACTACTCCGGACGAGCCATTCATGCTGAAACCAGTAAAAACTTTGACATGAATGTACCACCTACAACCTGTAAAACTTCAGCGTGGCTCTACCACCTACAACCAGTAAAACTTCAGCGTCGCTCTACCACCCACAACCAATAAAGCTTCAACATGGCCGTACCACCTACAACCAGTAAAACTTCAGTGTGGCTCTACCACCTACAACCAGTAAAACTTC
>JACEII010000168.1:206208-241613 GCA_014332785.1 Antheraea mylitta | reverse complement strand
CCTAAGAAACTATTACTGGTTTTACTAAGTCTGAAACATGGGACGACGACGGGTTAGTTCACGTGGGTGTTTCTGTGGGTCGGGTTGTAGTACCGGGGGCGAGCCGCGATTTTCTTAGTTTTCTTTTTATTAGTAGTTATGTATTTGTCCCAATGTATACGTGAATTTAACTAATTCAAATAAACATGTTTTGAAACTGTCAAAGCTTTGAGTATATAGGCAGAGACCATAACGGAAAAAAAGCGATTACAAGATGACACAATGGAATGATATCTTCATTTCACATTTCACAAAATATTCTAAAAGTAGCAGCGTGCTCATTATACCGCCACATACTATCTAATGTAATAACTATCTACTTGAATCATAATTAATTATAATCGTAGTATATTGTAGATATAATATCGAGAAAACTTCAATATTAATAAATGTCAATGTTAAATTTCTATTGAATTTGTATTAACCTCTTGACTGTACTATGCGCGAAGACGAACTTAAACCTATCTTCAAAGCGGCCAAAAAATCTTAAGTCGACTATATACCTAAGTTCTATATTAGGAAAATTAAATAACATTATTGTTATTGAAACCTTTGTAGGAACTTAGGATAATTTGGAAAGCGTTATAATAAAAACGCGGAGTGCGTAAAATAGACTGTGTTCATTTGAACTCCATATATGGTATTTATGGTTTTTCTGTATGCCCTTATTGAGTAATATTACAAGTATCTTGGAATAATTTAAATGTTCTAATATGATGGTGGTCCCATTGTTAGAAATTTCTAGGGAATTTTTGTGATACCTCAGAATTCATGCTCCGCGGTATTATTTTCCTTTCATTACACTTATGCACAACTAGCCACTGCTGGTGACTTCGTTTGCGTGTAATAGTTACTTTAGGTTTACGCTAACTCTCAATGCAATCTCTCAAGGAGAAAAAAATCCGATTTTAAAACAGTCTTCATTGGTGCTCCGCTCATATTGGTCTTAACGTGATGATATATAGCCTATAACCATCCTGGATAAATGGACTGTATAACGCTGAAAGAATTTTTCAAATCGGACCAGTAGTTCGTAAGTTTACCCTATACAACATCACAAACTTTACCCCTTTATAATATTAGTAAAGATAAATGAACTACATTACATAAAACAGCACCAATTTTACACAATATAAAGTCAAGTGATACAAGATTATAAGACAGGCTAAAATCCCGCCAAAAACTCCCTAATCGACTTACAATAAATTTTAAAAGTTTCAGATGCAAAGGTGACATTCTCGTATCATAGAGTTATCGATAGCTACTTTTCTTGTTTGAAAACGGTTCTAGTGGGGTATAAATTGCATTGTTTTAAAAACCTATATCCAACTGGCTTGACATTAATATATAATCGTGATCTGTCTGATATGTATATAGTTTAGAAATGTACTTACGGATTTGTCGAACCCGAGCCACGTACCGAATCCGAAGCCTGGAATCTGCTTACCATCGTTTAGCATGATTGTAGGCACTATATTTCTTCTATTAGCGCGCTGTGAAGAATCACAATTCAATGTATCTATCTCAATCTGAAAAAAAAGTCTTGATTATTTTTAGAATGATGGAAATTGCTACATCAACTGAGACGATGTTCAGCCCCCAGAAACGTATTTCTATAGTCTAGTTCAAAATAATGATGCTACAGTAAATATTTTTAACCTAAGATTTATAATTGCCACTTTCATGCTTATATGATTTAATTTATTCCGTTAATCCTGTCCTTTACCCTAGTGTTAAGTAGCCTTTTAAAATGATTACGGTTTCTTAGGTACAGTGTTGTTTTCAGCCATCCAAATACAATTTGAATAATAAAAAATCAGTGTGTCTTCTTTCAAAGCCCAAGTTGGGTTATCGCACCTCTGGGACGGATCTGCAAAGTACCTTATGAATTCACTGGTTGCAGTTGCAGAAACAGCATGTGGGCTGTTCTCTAATAATATTAATACATAAATAATAATTTTTAATAAATAATTTTAATGACTAATGTAAATGCATATTTTAATATTTAATGCGAGCATCGCCGCGTATGCGCGTTGTTATCGTGCAATCGCGACAAGAGGGCCGACGCCGGCCGCTCTGCTCCTCAGTTAGCCACACAACGTCTACGCGGCATCCGTGTCGTTCGCTCGCACCTTCTATAATTATTTCTAGTTGTATCTACAAGTTTAAGTAACCTTTTGTACTTACTTTTTAATAAAGAATTATATATACCTATACAGCATATCCGTATTTTGGATAAAGCAGATGTCGCCGAGTTGATTAAGAGATATTCTTTGCATAGAGATCACATCATTGATAGTCTTCTATCGTCTGTATCAAGGCGATTATTCTAAAGATCTATTCCATTCAATTTTTGTCACTCCTTTCCATAATCGAAACATGCGTGTATGGCATCAAAGCCAGAATTTTACAGTAAATTATATTTGGGTAATTGTGGAACAATTTCACGGACAATGCGTTTTCTCCTTCCTATAACATAGGCTTCCTGAAGCGTAACGTGAAGATTTACGCAAGCCGCCATCAAAACACTTACTTACTTGTTTATTTTATGTAGGTATAATCCCATTAAAAACTTAGATATGATATGAGAACCAAGTTCAATATTATGATATATACCTTGGTTGTTGATTTCAACGACAAAAGAAGTGAGATCTAAATGCCAGAGCTCCGAAATTTATTTATAACAACATACAACATATTATAACATCTTAAAATATCATTTCGTCTTATAACTTAGGATGGTATCATTGCACTGTTTCGACGGACGAGGGGAGGCAACTGGTGTGTGCCCAGTCTGTCTCCCTATTAGGAGGGAGCCCGGCGGCCACCTTCCACCGGGCGAATCGTTGCGGCGGCTACCCAAGGGGAATAGCGTAGTTCGATCCCTTACCGCCCCAACAATACGTTCGGATGGTATACAGTGGGGTTTTAGTCTGTGCGAGTCGGACATAACCAATTCTCTCCCCCGAGAGGGTGGCGTATCCATAAGGGATTTCCCCACGTTAATTAAAAAAAAGGATAGTATTTTGAAGCCTTAGGCCTAATTTGGCTAGTTCGAATATGAAATTTGGTTCAAATATATATGTATATATATATCTCGCAAGCCTCAAAATATGTATAAGCCCAATTTGACATGTGTATGTGTGACATTTTTTAGTTATGGGGAGAAGGGGGCAAAAGTGGCTACCGATAGTTTGTGTAATATTATACACGGTGCTTGCTATTCTGTTAGCCTGACACGCTACACGTATCTAGATTAGTCCAAATTTCAATTATTCTGTATCTCTAATACATATCTATCTTTGCGCGATTGATAATTTTGCAGCACGGTTGCTGTTTTAGCGACTTTGTCGCTAGATCTAGCGGATTTTGGACATGTTTAACAACGTTTTTTTTATTTCAATTTAGCGACTTAAAAAAGTTAGCGACTTCTAGCAACTAATTAAACATTGAAAATATTTCAGTATTTTGGTGCTATTTTAATTGTAATTACTGGTATCAACATGAATTGCTGATGTTGTTTTTGGAATTTCCCTACCAGAGTGACGTTCAATCTCAGGGTAGACCACAATGAAAATAGCAAGAAGAGTTTAACGTGCTTAATATTTGTTATAACTAATCCAACTAAAGCCTTTTGTTCGTTATCACAGTATCACAAGTATTGGTAATATAGTATTTTCAACATATTTTCATTATATTTACCATGAAATATTATGAAACATTTAGCGACTTCTGACGAATTTTTTAATTGTAAATCTATTCTTCAAAATCTAGCGACTTTTTAAATGACGTCTGGAGACTTTTTTATTTCTTAAAGGGCAACCCTGTCTTGAAGCGATGATGACCACATAGTTAACAAATTCTTGCAAACGAGCTGCAGCTTTCGGTTCACCTGCTACCTCCTAGTTACTTACCCCCCCCCCCCCCCCCCTGATAAAAATCTGCAGGCAAAAAGAAAGGCTCATTCCGGCAGCTGTACTTGAGAGCCGGCTCCTCCAGGTTTAGGAGATATTATGAGATTGCAGGCAAATGCTAAAACATATAAATTATAACGGAAAATATACCTGAATCGTTACGTAAATCATGGTTCGATTGTTGTAATCTAGTTCAGGCTTAATAAAGCTGTAGGTGGTAGAGCCATATTGTAGCTAGAACTCGTTTCAGCATGAAAGGGTCGGCTCGTCCAGGGCAGTACCACACTCTTACATAAAACCGACGTGAAGTAACAGTATTTGAATTATTTCATTTCGTTCGGTTAGTGAGTACCCCGGAGGCTCACCTCCCCCTTCTTTATACCGTCCCTCCTCCTTCCCCACCAAAACAGGCTGACAACGCACTTTGAGTCTCCTCTGGTGTTGCTGGTGTCTATAGATGGTGGTGATCACTTAACGACAGGGGACCAGTTCGTTTGTCTCTTATGACATAAAAATACCTACACTAAATCCGAATTTTATATTCATCTCATATTTCTTCCAAATATTCGCCTGAAAAGCCGAGTGATGCACCTTCGCTTATATGTTCAGTTCCTTATTTGTTATGTTAACTATAGATTGTCATTTACTCGTAATATATATAGATCCAGGACTGTATTTTATCTATTACTAGCTAAGCCCCTGTGCTCGTGAAAGCTCTGGTAAAAAAACAGAGATTAAAAAAGGAGTCTGAATGTATTAAGTCAATTTACATATCTACTTTTCCCTCGTACTTAAGTCGCGTTGTCACTTGAATTACAATAACTTTTGATAGACCGAACCGATTTGAATGAAACAAAGACCAAATGTTACTCGAATATATGCTTTATGATGCGTATTTACTTACAAACTTACAGAAAGACGGATAGATATTCCAAAATATATTTAAATGTATTGTATTAGTTATTCCTAGACATCTGCCACATTTTTAATCACAAAAATCTAAAAAGACGTTATAATTACATTCTTATCATATGTATAGGTGTATAGAACGAAGCTAATTTTCATAATTTCTAATATTAACTGTGGTTAAATATATTTTATTATTATTATTATTATTGGTATGATACACTGGCAGCTAATTAGCTGTTGCGTGTGTATCAAATAATTAGGAGATTTCTTCCTTGTCCAAATTATTCTTAAAAGAACTTATGGTTGGAGCCATCACAACTTTCTCTGGTAGTTTATTCCATGTTGCAACAACTCTGTTAGGCAAGAAGTGCTTCATTGGGTTTCTTTTCGCTAAGGTTTCACATAGTTTTAATGAATGATCTCGTAGGTGTTTATCGTTATTCAGCTTGTATCTTTAAGGCTTTTTTTTTTGGTTGAGAAACGATTTGCTATCGCCCCTCGCCGGACTGTCCTCTACCGCGGGTAGGCAGAGACCTTTTTAGTCTAGGTGGTTTATTTGCTTATCGTTTCTTTCTTTTTTTTTTACTCTTTTATTACTCCCCTCGATATTCTTCTTTAGTTTTTTTGTCATTTTTTCTCATATTCTTAGTTTCTAGCCATTTTCCTTATATTTTTAATTTAGACTTCTATTGGTTCCAGACTGTCACATACTATTAGTAATGTTCTATTTCCTGACGCATGAATTTCCAGGTTTAATTTATTTATGCTATACTTCATCCCATCCACTCGCAGACGTTCTATCACTTTACTTTCTGAGGTTGTTGTTTTATTTGTAGTACTATTTGTTATCTGTGATACTTTATTATGACACATTTCAGTTAGCTCGTAATGCATTAGGCTGTCTATTATTCAATAGTAGTCCCAAGCTATTACTTCTACTATATCGTCTTTGTATTGTTTTCTGTAGGTTTAGTTTCTAATTAGATTTATTTTTATATTTTCTAAAAGCTTTTTAAATGCTTTCTTAAGTTTTCAATGTATTTTATGTTGTTCTTAGTTAAAAATTTTCTTAAGTTTGTATACAATTCCTATTTAGTTTCCGAATGAGGCGTCGCTTGTAGTTTTCCATTTTACTTGTTTCCTGGGATCGATTCGATGACTTAGTTAGTTTAATTTTGATTTTATGTATTTTCCTGGTAATGCTTTTATTTTTGTTCTACTTTGATTTTAGTTTTTAATTTTTATTTTAATTTTATTTACTGATTTTTTATTTTATATGGATTTTGTTTCTTTATGTTACCGATTATATTGTGACCATCGCAGAAGGGACTGGTATTCAATTTGGGCAGATGTCCATCTAGCCCTGGTTTTTTGATTGACCTTTTTCTCAACTCTCTTTCTAACTTTTCCTTTTGGGTTCTTCTATTTTGTCCCACTCACTTTACTATAAACTGTTTGGGGCAATCTTAACCTGATGTTAACTTAGGATACAGTTCTGGGGCTGATTTGGTATATCTTGTCCGGTATTCCTATATGGGCACTGTCCCAAAACAGTTCTCTATTCTCTTCGGCTTGGTTTTTACTTGCTTTAATAGTTTCCCGTCTACTATTGTATGTTTTCTTTCTAGTTTTATCCTGAAGTCCAGTTATTGTTTCACTAATAATTTTATTTCTATATTTATTAGCTTCTTCAATTGTTATTATAGTTTGAGTTTTATGTGTTTGTAAATCTATTTTCCTCACTATTATGTTTTTAAATTCTACTTTGCTCTCTATTGTTTCCACTAGTTTATTAAATTTTTTATGTTCCTCTTTAGCAATACCTCACACTTCTCCTAGCTATTGCTTCCCATTTTTTCCTACTGTGACATGATTTATCAAAAGCATTGTGTTTTCTGTCATCTATTTTCCCCATTTCACAATTTCTACAGTTTGCTACTTTACCATTTATATATTCTTGGCACTCTGCTCTTAGGTGTTCCTGGCCACAGTGACTGCATTTGTCTGATTTCTCTGTGCACCACTTCCTGCCGTGGCCGAACTCCAGGCACCTCGAACATTGCACTAGGAGAGACTGGTCTTCTACCGCTACTCTTTGCAAGTCTATATAGATCTTTGCGGCTTTTGTCAGTCTTCCCCAGACCTTGGGCGATACCTGGAGCACGACACTGTTCAGGTGTGGGTTCCTGGCTTTCCGTCTGTATTTCACCACTGCTCTGTAGATGTCTCCGAGTCGATGATGTCATGAAGTATGCTTTTATTTTGGTTCTTCATATGTTCTAGAAGTTCCTCGTCCTTATGAATCGCTAATACATCTTTTATGATTATCAATGGGTCTTTAATTTTGGCTGTGTCTATTTTCAAATTTGGGGCCTCTTTCCTTATTTTATCCGATATGTTTTTCAGTTCCTCTTCCAACTCACACCCTATAACTACTCTTTGATCCTTGATCTTGGTCAGCCTGTCGATTCGCAATCCCGTTTTACCGGCGTTGACCGCCTTCCTGACTTTTTCGATCACGTCTCCGCAGGTGTCGATGTCCGTGTCCGAAGAGACAATTATAGAGTGCACTCTGAGTGGGATTTGGGTTCTCATCTGTGTTCTTTTTTGTTGTGGCTGATGCTCTGCCTCTATATTGTCTATCCTTTCTCCCTTTCTGTCCTTAGGCGTTTTATCCTTCAGTTCCCTAATTGTATCCTTCAATAAATTTATGCTATTTTTTATTTCTTCCATCCCTTCCATACATTTCTTCGATTCCTCCCTCGCTTCTTTGCTAACTTTACTGACTGTTCCTTCTATCAATTCCTTAATTTCATTTACCCTTATCTTACTGTCCCCTGATTTGGCTACCTCCTCGGCCAGTCTAGTTTCATAACTCTCTTCTATCTTTTTCGTCACCTCCAGTATTTGTAGGTCATTTTTCATTACTTTTTCCATTCTCTCCTTCTGTGATCCCAACTCTTCGTCCATGTGGAGGATGATTTCGTACATGCGTCCCAAATTTTCTATGACAAAGTTTTTAATTACAGTTTTTATGTTTTCGGATTTTTCCATAGCCATTTTGGAGTCCTGATATAGCTTGTTAGCAAAGGACTTTATCTGCTCGGAGCTTTCTGAGCCACGTTTCCATTCGGGAACTTCCATACTTTCTTTATTCTTCTTACTTTCCGCTACCCTGCCCACGGACCGTCCGGTGGTTGCACTCATATTCACTATTTTAATTACTTGTCAAGATCAATTTGTATGAATTATTATATAAATCCTTTGTCCCTTTTATATATTTGCGATTAATTGTGTTTGTGCAACCCTTATAACCTAGTGTAATTATAAATACTTATATAAGTTGTAAAATCGTATGTGTAAAATTGTATAAATATAGTTAGGAGAGGTCTTATATAGGTTTTGAACAACTGTATAAAAATTATATATGTTATATATATATATAATACTCAAGTTGGTATATAATAATGGTGTGCTTACCGCGTAACAAGACGCTATTAGAAATAAAGATATTTGCAAATAGCACATTTTCGAAGTGCCGCTTTGAACGCCACGTGAGTACTACCTTCACGTACGTTGTGTACAACTACTTATTTAGTCTGTTATACGAGTATGAAAACTTGAATCACAATGATTAATATGCATTTTGACAAGTTAATTACTTATGGCTACGCTTCCGAGAACTACATGAACATCAAGGTTTTACATATTGTAATCTATTTTGTATGTAAATGTATATTTTTTTTATTTCTCAGATCATCTGTATAGATAATATTTGTTACCTAAACAGTTGAACTTGAGGTTGTACAGTATTAAAATGTCATAATATAAATTGCAATGGGAGAATTATTTAACTTAATATTTGGGAAAAACTGTTTAGTATACCTATATTTATTCTAAGGAATAGTTTACAGCGTTTGTTAACATTTGATATAATATACTGCAACAGACTATATTGAAAATTATTTTGTATTCACTATTAATAAAATGATCCTATACTTTACCTTGATATGATAAAAATGCGGAAACATTGTTAATTTGTTACCAAAATTTGTTTTTTTTTTTTTCGAAATGACTACGCTGTTGACCTGGAAAGGTTTTTACAGCTTCACCGAATTATTGAGGCGAGCGCTAAAGGCACTCAGCCAATTTGGGATGTTTGGGCGACTAACTCAAGGGTGCACGGCACACCTCGGCTTGGGCTGTCGCCTGACCAAAATTTGGATATGTAGAATCTTTATGAATACTTCTCTATACAAATATTCAGTCCTTCAAGATTTATTTTCGTGCCAAAAAGTAACCTTTAAGTTCTTCTCCAAGGTTCAGTATAGTTATGTAAGAAAAATTATCAAAACTAGTTCAGCGTTAAGCGTGATAACGAAACAGACACAGTTTTTCATTTTGTGTTTCCTAGCTTTATAGCCTGATCACAACGAACGTGAGAACCGCACAGTGGACGACTTCCAACCATCGAGATGACACTGATGGATTTCAGTCCGTGACAAGTTATTCGGTAACGGAGTACAACACCAGGTATCAATTCGTTTCGGGAAAGACATTAATTATAAAACAACTTTACATGAACCTTATCATAAAAGTCGCATTTATGTCGTAATGAATTACAATATTTATATTAAATTAGCTTTAGACGGGATTTTTTTATATTATAGGTTATTATACAAACGAGCAGGTGGGTCACCTGATGTTAGGGGTCACCACTACCCATAGACATTAGCAACACTAGGGGAGTCGTGAATGCGTTGCCAGCGCGTGTTTGGGGGAGGGAAGGGGAATAAGGAAATAGGAGGGGAGGTGGTCCTCCGGCGCTCTCACTGACCGAACGAAACGCAACAATGCAAGCACTGTTACTTCACGTCGGTTTTCTGTGGGTCGTGTGGTAGTACCGCGAGTGAGCCGACCCACACATGCAGAAACCAGTAACAGCTTCAGCGTGGCTCCACCACTTGCAAAAACTTCTGAAAACAAGATATATGAAGATTGTATTTTTGGAGACATTATAATAAAGCTTTTCACTTATTATAATTAAAGACCAGTTTGATTTGAATTACTGGAAAATGATCTACCTTTTTTTTTTACGTGGGGAAATCCCTTATGGGTACCCACCCTCCCGGGGGAGAGAGTGGGTTATGTCCGACTCGCACGGATTAAAACCCCACGGTGTACGTCTTCCGCTATGGTTGGGGCGGCACGAGATCTTCTATAGACTTTATCGTGCCGCCCCAGCGGTGTGGCCCAGCAGCAGAAGTGCCGCCGCCGGGCCTAGTCTTGTAAGGAGACAGCCGGGTACACACCAGCTCGTCTGCCGGACCTGTGCACTGGGAAGGTGGGCCCCCCGACCCACCTATCCCTAGGTCCGGCTACGGTGGCGGGAGGAGGCGATTAAATTGCCGCCTTCTCCTGCTTGTCCTCCGTTGGCGGAGAGGGCCGCTTAGCGGGATCGTTCTCGCGGACCCTCTCCGCCGCCTCTTTCTGCGAGACGACTTCCTCGCAGAAGGAGGCAACTGCGTTCCATACATCCTCGCTACCGAGCATGGCTGCGACCACGCTCGGCAGCGAGAGTTCCCCTCCTACCGCCGCAGCCAGAATGCGGCGTCGCTCCTCTCACGCAGCACATTCAGAAAGTGTGTGCTGCGCGGTGTCCGGTTCAACGCCGCACTCATGGCATACGGCGGTCGGCTCCCTGCGTGCTATCCGATAGAGGTACCAACCGAAGCACCCATGCCCAGTCAGCACCTGCACCAGACGAAACGCCAGGGAGCTCCATCGTCTGTTGTACCATTCGTACAGGACCAGGCGGATGGCGTCGATGGTATATCGATCGTACTGCACGTCCGCTAGGTCCTGTCTCCACCTCTCCATTTTTTCCTCCCTCTCAATTATTCTCACCATCTCTAATTCCCCGAGAGCTAGAGGCTCCCCCATCTGTTTCTTAACCGCCGTATAAATATACGGCGGCAAGCACCTCCGCCTTCAGCTCCAGAAGGGAGCGCGCCGCGGAGCACCCAGTCGTAGCCCATGTTCCACAGGGGTGGCCCTAACGCCAACCCCTGTGGAACCCCGCGCACCGTGATACGCCAGACCATCCGCCCTCTGGCGTCCACGAAAGCGACCTCTCTCCCGTCGAGGTACGCCTCCAACAGCCGCCGCAGATACAGGGGCACTCCGAAATACCGGAGCGCCTCCAGTATGACACTGTGCGGCAGACTGTTGAAGGCGTTGGCGATGTCCAAGGACGCAGCCAATATTCTTTCGCCCTCAGAGGTTGCCTCCGTGGAGACCTTTTTCAGGAGGGTCAGGGCGTCCAGCCTGGAGCGCCCCGACCGGAAGCCGAACTGCGCGTCCGACAGGTTCGGCCCCACTTCCTCTAGGTGTCGGACGACCCGGGAGGCAACGATCCTCTCGAGCGCCTTCCCGGTGTCGTCCAGCAACACGAGGGGCTGGTACGCGGACGCGCAGTCCTGGGGGCGGCCCTCATTCGCCATCAGGCACAGCCGCCCCGTCTTCCAGGGCCTCGGGAACTGCCCGACCGCCAGACAGCGGCTGAACAGCTCTCGAAGCCACTCTCCGAGATGATCCAGAGCAATGGCAAGCACCCGGCTTGGGACCCCGTCAGGGCCAGGCGCCTTGCGTCACGCAGCGCGGAGGCGCTCAATCACCCTCCCCATCTCCTCCTTCGTAACAGGGGGAGGGTCGATCGGCGCCTCCTCTACTACCTGAGGAGGAGGCATGGGAGGAGGGAGGAGCTCCGAAGGGTCGGGGAACAATGCTCCCACGACCCTCTCAACCACTTCCGGCTGGAGAGTCTCCGTTGTCGGGGGCGCATGGCCGCGGAACTTCTATCGCGCCATCTTGTACGGACGCCCCCACGGATCCCTCTCCAGCTCACGGAGCATCTCCTCCCATGCCTGCTCTTTCGCCCGGCTGATGGCGACCTGCAGTGTTTTCCTGCAGGTTCTGTAGTCGCCATACAGCCGGGCCTCCTCCTCCGGGTCCCTGTTGGACCTTCTCCGGTGACTGCGCCCGTACAGCCGCCGGGCCGTGGAGCAGGCCGCACGGAGCTCGGCGATCTCGTGCGACCACCAGAACACCGCCCTCCTCTTCGGACGGTGCACGCTCCGCGGCATCGACGCATCGCATACCTCAGTGAGAGCTTCACGGAGGCAGGCTGCGGACGCGTCGATATCTCTGTCCGGAGGGGACATAGTCCAGGCCTGGACGATGGCCGCTTCTCTCGCTCGCTCTGAATCGAGACGGCTCATCGTCCAACGGAGGAACTTCGCACCCGTCCGGGGGCGGGTTGCTGGCACATCGTGGGAGATGGAGACCTCGAACCTGATATATAGGTGGTCCGATAAGGTCTCCACCTCCTGTATGACCCTCCACCCCCGAACACGGCACGCGACCGACGGGGAAGCGAACGATACGTCCACTATCGATCCCCCGTCCTGTCGCACGTACGTGTACGTATTCCCCCTGTTGAGGAGAGACAACCCATGTTGGGCTGCCCACTCCTCAAGAGCCTCGCCACGTGGGCTCGTGACCACCGCTCCCCACGCCCTGGATTTGGCGTTAAAGTCGCCCAGCACGACGATGGGAAGCGGCTCAAGCCGCCTCACGAAAAAAAAAAAAATGATCTATCCTAAAAACAAATTGCATATTAACTAACTATAGGTAATAGCTTCCTGTATTTGCGCGCGCACCTTTCATTTGAAGCTAATACTTCACTCTTAAGAATATTAACGCACTAAAATAAAGAAAATCAAAAAGAACTATTAAAAAAAAACTATTGAAACACAAATTAATGGACATTAAATCGTTTATTCTTTGCTAAAAGGATAGTAAGGCGACGCAGCCCAATCTTTGAGAGGTACGTTCTTGTAGTTGATATCGTAACTGCGTAGGAGTTCACGCTCAGCTTCAGTAAGCGTAAAGTCAAAGATCTGGAAGTTCTCCTCCACACGAGCCTTGGTAAGAGACTTTGGGATCGGTATCACACCTAGTTCCAGCTGGAACAAAGCACTTGATTGTAGTATCTTGGATTTTGTTTTTGTTCTTTAAATACAAGTGGTTTTGTGAAAGTCGTGATGGTTTAGTGGGTTCGAACTCTCGCAATGTACTAACGAATTTTTACTTTTGTAGTGGTAGACCACGCTGAACTATTACTGGTTTCAGCATGAATGGTTCGGCTCGTCCAAGGTAGCGTCACCCTCTCACAGAAACACCAACGTGAAGTAACAGTGCTTGCATTGTTGAGTTTCGTTTGGTCAGTGAGAGCGCCGGAAGACCATCTAACCCTTCCACCCTCTCCTCTCCTCTACTCCCCTCCCCTATTCCCGCACCTCCAACACAAGCTGGCAACGCACTCCTCTGGTGTTGTAAATGTCTATGAACGGTGGTGAGTCTATAAATAATAATAAAAATACTTACAATATATCTCAATACGATCTGCGGTACTGTCTTGTTATACTTCTGTGCAATCTGAACAAGGGCAGGGTCGTCAACTCGCGGGGGCGGAGCGTCCGGCAGCGCTTTTTGTGGGAATAGCGCTCCAAACGGTGTGTACCCAGTTACTGCGATGTTCTTACTGCGGCAATACTCAAGCAGAGCAGGCTGTTGCAGGTTCAGGTTGATCTACACATAGAGATACTTATATTCAATTATTCGTAGTCAAAAACTACGACATCCTATTCGGGGTTCCACTGCTGCGTGAGTAAGGGAACGAATGATTTAGAAAGACACTAACAGCAAGCCAAGGACTATGATGTCTCGTTTAGAATTGTATTACAGATCCATACGGACTGGTGAGCTAATTAAGATATGTCTAGCAACACGCCTAGCAATTTCCTTAAAGCGCTTAGCTGGTAATCATTTTCCAACGCAACCCTAATGGAGCCTGTTAGAATTGCGGAGTGTTATAGCGCACAAGATATTATTTTAAAGATTATAAGACAGAGGGTAAAAAGCTTTAGGAAGAAATAAGTAACACTCCTTGTATCGTAATAAGGTCAATAAGGTCGTTTCGTAAAGCATTTATCACTGTAAGTGTTGGGTGGAGAGCAAGTTCTTGTCTTACATATGTTCTTGGGGTATCCGTTTGTGGGAAAAAATTTGCCTGTTAGGTCACAGTTAATTTATTTAATCTGTTATAGGACTGTTGTTGTGCAACCTAACGGTGTGCTTGAACGCAGCTAACAACTCAAGTATTTAATAATTAAATTATAGTTCAACTGTGCCAATGTGCACATAATAAGTAGGGTGACAAGCAATGTACGTAACCGTACAGTGAGACTAGTTTGATCAGTCAGGGACTTTATCGACCATCTCGATTATCGAAGCTCACGTGTACTCAGCGAACCTGGTAATTGTTATAAATGTGATTTAATCGCTTTTTCTTTTGCCTATTTTTATTCAGCCTAGGTGGAATCAGTAGTAATTTTTTTTTCATGTTGTGAACTAAAATTCGGCTATTAAAACTGACCGCGTACCTGACGTTAATCCTTCTTGAGATGTAACTAACTGTTTTTGTTTAAAAGCCGACAGCTATACAGAAACTATCATAACCTTTAAGGTCTTCCATTACTGCTTTAATTGATTAAGAAAAAAAAGAACTTCAATTTAATCCACAGATCCTCCTCCTTTGTTCTTTCAACGTATATACCAATAATTCCGCTATATTTGGAGTTTTCATGGGATCTTAGTCTGTTATGTAGTGGTTTTTATATTTTATTCATAATCTTGTGTCACTTTACTGTATATTTTGCAATATTGCTAGTGTTTTACGTAATACAGTACGGTTATTGTACATAAGTGAAGTGGGTGTAAAATAATACCACGAGCATGCACTTTGAGAAGCCACAAAAACTACTTGAAAAGTGCTAACATGAGGGCCACCATCTTATTAGAATATTGAAATGGTTGAAACTTATAATGTCATTATCTACTTAACAATGGCAGTAATAATCTATAACGAGAAAAGAGAGAGAAAAGAGGTAAAGTTTATGTGTTTGTGACGTTGTAGGGGGTAATCTTAGACCTACTGGTCTGATATGAAAATATCTTTCAATGTTATATAGCTCACTTATCGTCGATGGTTATAGGCTATATATCACATAAACATAAAATGAAGGAAAAAATGTTCGCTATATTTTTTTAAACCGCTGAAAGAGGAATAGAGTTACCTCCACTTGTAAGACAGCTGGTTTGACCTTGCTGAGTGTGAGGAGGCGCTCGAGTTGTTTCTGGTTAAAGTTTGATACTCCGATGGACTTAGTGAGACCTTGCTTTTGAGCTTCAATCATTCCTTCCCAAGTCTCCATGTAATCTGTAATTGGATCTATAGACCCATTTTTCTGAAATTTATACAACGCTGCACTTATGTTTGTGTTTAAACAACAAATAAATAACTTAAAATACTTGAATTATTTACGGATACTGACTCTTTCGTCGTGGAAGCGTACAATGACTTTAAGTATTTTGTAAAGGGAAACATTGTAATGAGATCCTAGTATGGTGGTAGTAATATCTAATATATGTTTGGCAAGCTGTTTCTCTTGAATTGTAAATCTACCTCTTAGTTCTTTATTCCTCTTAGGTATTCTGAGAGTCTCACTTGAAAGTTAGTTTCTCTATTGCATTCTTTGCCACATGATACATAATTTTCGATTAATCATTCAGCATTATTATACCAACTAATACTTTAGTCTAACGCATTCCTCACTCTATATTCTTTTTTTTTATATTCTAGGAGGCGGCAGGAGGAAGGGGAGAGGAGATGGGGATGGTGAGGAGAGGTGGGCCTCCGGTGCTCTCACTGACGGGACGAAACGCAACAAGCATTGTTACCTCACGTCGGTTTTCTCTGAGAGGGTGGTACTAGCCCGGGCGAGCCGACCCATTCATACTGAAGCCAGCAATAGTTTCAGCGTGACACTACCACTTACCAAACTTTTTTTATTTTATAGCTATTAAACATACATAATCATGAGATAACATAATATGACATAATCTCATTTTAAATGACGATCTAGTTTAAGAAGGTAAACACGTAAACCTAAAGGAGAACTGGCTCTTAAGTGCAGCTGTCCGAACACTTCAACAGCTACTTCATGACAGATTTTCAACTCGAAGGTGGTAGCCATCCAACAATAATTAGAAAAACCCAACACATTGGTTTCGTCGTGATGTTTTCCTTCATTGAATATTCTGTCTCTATTGGAAGTATTCGAACCCACGTCGTTTCAATTCATTTTACTTATTGGACATATTAATTCTGTAACTAGGATACAGTGAAGCCCTACTAAGAAACTGCGCCCTTCAGCCCTAGTCGTGAGCTGTAGTAGTTTCTATGATGCTTTTTTGATATACCCTTGTCCACAGATGGCGTTGTGATGTTTACCCATAGATTTCAATAGATGGTACTTTTTTCTTTTTGTAATTAGACTACAGCCATCTTCATTCTTATTACGTTAGAGGAAAACAGAACAAATTAAGAAATTGTCCACTTAAGAATATTTGTAATGTGAACTAAATTCCTAGGTATTATCTAACTAATAAATATTCTAGTATTTAGTCATACTCTAAACAAATAATATAGTAAAATACATACGTATAAAGCTAACGGCCAATGCATTAAGTACAAATCGACGTATTCCATGTCGAGGTTCTTCAGCGACTCCTTCAGAGCTGGCACCACATCGTCCTTTGCGTGGAATGTATTCCACAACTAATAACATCAAATATGAAAAGTGTGTAAGTCCAATCCAATTCTCGATAAGGGGTGATCTTTACAATTTTACATAGAACGATGGCAGTAAGAGTACTTAGGCGTAGCTTTAATGTATCCTATGTCCTATTTTGCAACTCTTATGATATGTATGCACAATTTCATGAAGATCAGTTGAGTTTTCAAGTTGTTAAAGCATAATAAAAAAAATTGAGCCCTCACGGGACGCCTGGCAGATGTGTAATTGTTCGAATCGAATGAATCTCAAATTCTCATAGGTATCTTATAGATATGCGACAAGCGAGGTTTTGCGCAGTCGCTTGCGGATGCCATCGTCACATCGTCGCCACGTTAACAATCAAGTTTACCCGCGCCTATAAATGTTTCACATCAAAAATACAAAAACTCGCATTCTCAATGTATAATTATTTTTTTAATCATCTATAGGCGCAGGGTAAACCTGATCATTGGCGTGGCGATGCAAAACACTAACTTTGAAATACTCAAAACATTTGCAACCCTATCTGTATAAACAGAAGATTCAAACTGTTTTATCGTTCATTCGTTATACTAGTGTTAGGCAAAAGGCGCAGACGACCTAGCCCTCTTTGAATGCTGGTGATGCTGGTAAGATGGAAAACTTAGAAACTAGGACCTTAAACTTAGAAGGGTTTAGCTGTAAAATGCAGTTGTTAGAGTACAGCAACAGGTGCTTGATGACAGATCTTTAACTCGAAAAACTTAGAAAAAGCTCTACCGCCATATTACTTACGGCTTACATTCAACTGGCTTTTTATACTCTTTGGATGTAAATATGACTATCTCGTTGATAAGTGAGATGTGGGGGAATCGGGAGGATAATATTGTTCTTTAACTGGTTTCCTATATATTATGCTAGCGGGCCCGGAGAACGTTGTCCCGCCATGATAATAAAAAAACCTTGAGAAATTGTATACCAATGAATCAGTTTATCAATTCGTGGAAATGGCATGAAAATTCATTTAGTAGTTTCTGAATTTATCGCGAACAGACAGACAGACAGTCGTTGCACAGGATTTTGTTTTACAATATGTAATGTTTTTTTTTTTTCGAAATAAAAACGCTGTTGATCTGGAAATGTCTATACAGCTTCACCGAACTATTAAGTGTAATGATTCACATACTTTACTTTCATACACAACGACTTAGTACCTTCTTCTAAGTTAGGTAGATAGATCTGTGTGATTTTTTTTTTCATAGTATCCTGAAATTGGAGTGAACTAAAAACTATGTCACAAAATGTAATAAGTATGTAATAAGTATACAAAATACCTTAGTTGTAATATATACATCTTCTCGTTTTATCACGCCCTGTGCTATTTTGTTTTTAATCGCGCGTCCCACCTGAAAAATTTGTTCATTATTAAATCATATACACCTCGAATATGCCGATCTTTGTTAAATAAGTATGTGTAAAACATTTAAAGTACGGTGTCATCGCTTCTTTTTACCATATATAATTGGGTACAACTCATTACCTAGATGGCGTAACAACAACATAACAATGTTTACCTATACGTGTCACTAGATGGTGCTCTTTTGTAATTGAGCGTTTGACGAGCGAAAACCCTTACGGAGAACGACAATATTTTTCTTACAGGCTGATATTGATTATGATATATTAGTTTTAGGAATTAGACTCTATAACATTTTACACAGATCTACGTATTTAAATATGTGTGTATAACAGTATATAGTTCGTATGTTATCTCATACCTGTTCTTCGGTAGAGTATATGTATGCTGTATCAATATGTCTGTATCCTGTATCTATCGCCCACTCCACACTTTTCTCAACTTCGTCACCAGCCGGAGTCACTGTTTTACCCTAAAAAAGAGTATCCATTACAATTTTAAATAATTCTATTTATTTTAGATACTGTTCTACAGAGTCTATGAAACTTCTCTGACTATTTTTTTATTAGTAATTTTTAGAAAAAGTACATATAAATGTAAGTAGAAAGTGTATTATTAGAAAATTCAAAGCAGTATACAAATGTATATAATTATTGTTCGAAGCGTCAATAGATATGAAATCCACAATAATGCATTAACATTAACTAATTAGCTAATTAACATTCATAAAAAAAAAATTAAATTTAAATATTGTATTTGTATTATTCACATTATAATCAATATGAAAATTCAATGAAGATTCAAATGAGAACATAGTTATTTGCATTGTTTTGAATTTACACTTCTGTTTGCAGTCCGTATGTCTGCCTCGACTTTTTTTAAATACCTCAACGTGAAAAAATGTTCACTTAAAGAAATTAAATAGGAAGGTCGCGATATGTGTCATTAAATGGTCCACTTCCCCTCCCCCATTCCTCCAAACACACACTCGCAATGCACTTGCAACTCCCCTGGTGTTACAAGTGTCTATAGACGGCGGTGACCACTTACCATCAGGTGACCTGCCTGTTCGTTTGCCTCCTATGATACATAAAAAGAAAAATAGGTGAGGAACAGGTCCTATTCAGACAAGATCGCGAAGGCAGCTTCAGTTTACCAGTTCGTAGAAAAACTTCAGTCCTAGTACAAAGTTTATTTATTTGCAAGAATCCATCATTTAATATCGTCGATTGGTTACTGCATTGGTCGCTGCAAGGTTCTATTTATGTGGAACAGGGCATCGGACAAAAGTATGTTACTACTGTAAACTTCCTATTGTAACATCAGTCCAAGTACACAGTACCAAGTGGCTATCAGCGACGAAACTGCTAGGAAAGTTGTCACAAAATCAATCCTTAAGCAGTCTACTAAAATTCCATGTCTGCAATAAGGAAAATTAGGGCATTATTCACTATGGCTTAATATATGTTTGCGATAGGACGACAATGAATTGTAATTGTTTAGTTTTCTGGCAAGTATCGCATCGAAGGTCGTCCAGATTCAAGGAGAATGCCTGTAAGTAATATCATATTCTCTAATGTACCGTCTAATCTCAGATCAATACTTTGAAGCGGCTTGGAATCATATAAATAAAAGAATGGATATAGAAAAGTACTTACAGATTTGTCAAATCCAAGCCACGTACCGAAACCGAAGTTAGGAATCTGTTTGCCATCGTTTAGTGTGATTGTTCCTGCCACGTTATTGCTTTCAACACGCTGTAAAAGATAACAATCTCATATATATATATTATTAAAAAAAAAAAACATTAAATTGAAGAGAATTTGTTATTAGATTCCTTTTTTTCCTGCAGACCCTTGTTCCGCACCTTTTTTTTTGACATTATTTTAACCTAGTATAGAAAAACAAGGTATTATTTTACCTAATTTGTTAGTGCTATTTGTTAATGTTTTTTTTTAAATTACTATCTAGAAACTGTTGAGATGATAGTTTTTATGGCGGTTTAATTGTCAACTTTTCAAGCTATTTTTAAGTTCTAATCCACAATGTCTCGTATGTATAGTTGATATAAAATTCGCTAATATTCAATTTTATAAGTGTAATAAAAACTTGCAATATATATAAAGCTTACAGAACTGGTGAGTACTGTGGCGTGATAGCACAACAAACAAAAAGACCCATTTTCGTATTTGTAATATTAATATGATTATATGTAAGTAAAAAAAAAAAAATCATTATCATCAGCCGTAAGAGACCCACTGCAGGACCGCAGGCCTCTTCCCGAAGGGAGGTATGGGCTTAATAACCGCACCAGCCCACGGCGTATTGGCGATTTCAAACTCGGAGAAATCCAGAGTTCTATGTTTTCCCCCATACAGTAGTACTACAAGAACATTTCTCAGGTTCAGGTTTCCTCACGATGCTTTCTTTCACCGTTAGACAATAGTGTTACCAATTTAATTTAGTAAATGTACACGCCAGGGTTCCAACCTGCAAACATTGGAATTCCACAAGTCAAGTCACCAATTCACCACGACTTCGAAAGTGAATAAAAAAAATCCTGATGTCAATACCTTGCGCCGTTGACAATCCATACTTAAAAACAAGTAATGCAAGTTTAAGTTATACATAGAAGCGGGTATTTTTTAAAACACCTATTGAATTAAAATAATTATAAAAAAGGAAAATAGATATAAAACAAATGACACGACTAAATGTAAACATACATATAATTGGATGATATTTACACTAACAGAATCACTTGCAAGGACATACACGATTGGAATGGAATGACCTCGTATTGAATTCTTTTTTAAGATGATCACATATTATTCGTCGCGTTGTGGAACAATAATTCTTTTTATCATGTGACAATGCAGTCAAATATAGTAAGTATCACTATATATAATAAAACCATCTTCTCCGCTGCGTCTATCTGTCTGTCTGTTCGCGATAAACTCAAAAACTATTACGCAGATTTTCATGCTGTTTCATTAATACATAGAGTGATTGCCGAGAAAGGTTTAGATACCTAATTTTTTATATGTTTTTTGTAAATTAGTTGAATTATAACGATAATTGTTGAAAGTATTGGAAAAGTTAAGCCTCCTGGAAGCTTGAAAACGCTGCCTTTGAGATATAATAACATAATAAAGACACGCAGACGACGTCGCAGAAATTAGCTAGTTTTATTTTAAATGATTATAATATATTTGAACAATAAACCTAAGCGCGAATCAGACTCATTCGTCGAGACTTCATTTTGGCTTTATAAGACACTAGCGGTCACGGCGGACGTTGTTCCGCCCTGATAATAAAAAAACCTTGAAGTTAGACATATGCTGTCTGTGACTTTTTTGTAGGTATTATCAAGCTTCAAAACTTTTATCCAGAACTCAATTATATATCTCTCACCGTTAAGACAGCGTTCGCAAGGAAACGTCTTCTGTCGACCGTTTTCTCTCCGACTTACTTTGCAAATTCGACGACCACAAAAAGTCTTTTCATTTTTCGGATTAATATATAGCCTATGACACTTACTAATAATATGGCTTTCAATTGGTAAAAGAATTTTCAAAATCGATTTCGTAAATCCAAATATTACCCCCTACAACCTCACACACTTTACCCCTCATAATGTTAGTATAGATAAGTTAATTGGTAATCTTTTCTGTAGTCCAGTGAATAAAGACCTGTCAGGTTAATAGCGTAGTCAGATGGAAAAAAATCCTAATCTATTTTATGCTATAATCGTATCAAGATAGACGCTTGTATGTAATTACCATGTTTGCGATAGTACCAAAAAAGTTGATAGACATGTTTTGTTAATATATGCGGAGAGTCGCTCTGATGTAGTGTTTTTGATATTTGTTAAGATATCCGACATAATCAGTGTTATTACAAAAATGTTAAATACGTATTAAATACTTGCTTTAAAAAGGTTTCTTATTAAATGCATTGCGCTCGGTCGAGGCAAGTTCGCGTTATCCTTTTTTCGCAAGTCTAACCTAACCTAACCAAAGCGAGACAAAAGAGCAAGATGGTGAACATTCACCGAGCGCGGTGCATTTAAAACTTAACCTTTAATACGTATTTAACTTTTTTGTAATAACACCTAATAACTCTTAGTTTTTAAAGATTTCTGACAGGCTATATCCTTCAATGTTCAAATAATACATTATTGGAGGTAAGATAATAACCTAAGTTTAGCAAAATATTACATGCATGAGAACTACTAATTATTTGTTTTTGTTCGCAGCTTCCTTTGCCATAATATAGAATACAGCTTTTAGTGAAAAGTGTGAAATGTGACGCATTGTTATTTTTTAGTTTCGCATTGAAATTGTTCCATTCTAGTTTTAATTACTTACTACTAGCTATGTGGCTAACTAGGTGGACGCTATCCCCTTTTAACAATAAAAAATTGAGCCGTCACGGGACGCCTGGCAGATGTGAAACATCGAAATTGTTCTATAAAAGTTATATGCATAAAATAACAGATTACGACAGGAGTCAGCTATGACATAATTAAAAGATATAGCTAAAAAAATACAAATTAGTTCCATAAAATAATAACTGTTTATATATTTTATTGCATTATTTTCATTTTAAAAAATCAACTAGGCGCAGGCGCGGTGTGTTTGGCGGCATCTATCAAAGGGCGCAAGGTCGTCGGCGCGAGCCGCGTAACTTACTAACTATTTACATACAGAAATTATTACTGGTTTCAGCACGAATGGGTCGGCTCGTCCGGGGTACTACCACCCGACTCACATAAAACCGACGTGAAGTAACAGTACTTGAATTGTTGCGTTTCGTTCGGTCAATGAGAGCGCCGGAGGACCTCCTACCCTCCCCCTCCTCCCTCTGCCCCGTGTTCCCTACCTCCAAACACAAGCTGGCAACGCACTTAAGTTAAAGCGTGAAACATAATAAACAAACTCATATCCGCATTAATAATATTAATTAGGAAGTAAAGACTGGTGAGGTTTTTTTTTACTTAGGTGTCTATAAAAAAATTATATACTATACTAATATATAAAAAGATAAATCAATATGATATTAATACATTGTAACATTAAAAAAAACACCTACGTATATGTTATTCGTAAATTACGTGCCTAAGAATCAAGTTCTATAAGCTAACTGATGTTTATTGTTTACTCAGAATTGACAAATAGATTTAAAATAATCGAAGTATTAGAATACATATTATAAAACAAAGACCAACACCGCGGCTGTATTTTTGTTCGCGATGACTCAAAAACTACTAAGCAGATTTTCATCTGTTATTCATTAATAGATAGAGTGGTTCACGAGAAAGGTTTATGTATATAATTTGTCAAGATTTTTTTTGTAAATTTACAAAAACAATTGCTTAAAGAAGAAGCTGATAGATGGCGTTATAATAAATCTGATGGTTACATGAGTGCGTATACAATCAATTTTATTCCCATCTTACTACTAAATGTTAGAAATTAAAAAAAATATATCGACAATATCTTCAAATAAAACAAAATTTTAAAGAAACAACGTTTAATTCTATCATTTTTTTTCTTTCATTTCTTTTAGGTCGAAAAAATGTCCCAAACGTATAAGGGGGGTCCATAAATTTCGTGAGGTGTTTAAGGGGGGAGGGGGTAAGTCAAATCTCATCTAATCTTACGTTGGAGAGAGGGGGGTTCTCGGCAAATATCAAGCAATTTTTTTTCTGATTGAAACAAAAAAAAATGTACTGAATTAGAGTAGGTATTCTTTTTTTAATTACAGTAGTTACGATTTAAGTATTCTATTATTAAATTTTTATTACACTTATAATTAAACTCTCAGCAATATTGATTACTAGTCTCAACTAGTCGTAAATAAAAGCACGAAGCAAATTTGTTTTTTTCTTTTTACAATAACAATCCAACGCGTTTACGTAAGAAACTCACATTTTGAAAAATCTCACGTTAGATTGGGGGATGGGGGAGGGGGTTGAATAAAATTTCACGACATCTCACCAGGGGGGGAGGGAGGGGTAGAAAATTTAAAAAAACACTTCACGTAAATTATGGACGCCCCCTAAGAAATACAGCTCTTAGTAAAATGGCATAAACAAGCAAGTTTATGCCGTAATAAACAATTAAGGATAATACAGCGATATTGTTCGTATAGTTTCGTGTGCCAGTTACATAATTGTACCACTATATCTGCTGTTATCTCAAGTATATGGTAGTTGTAAGGTAGTAAAATGAAAATAAAATTTCATACGAAACTCGTTATATGAAATTGTAAGTATAAACCTATTTAACATGAGTCAAATAACAATTATTATTGACTATATTTATATTGTTATGGAACGTTATTGAAGGATAACTTGTACTCATACGCGAACTATCCTTCCTTTGCCTAAAAAGTTGATTTTAATAATTTGAAACTGGATTTTTCATTATGCTTTTATATCTTGATCACATTTTTTTTATTAGAGAAGGCCATTCAATTAAAATATAGTATTTTTGTTTTATACTAGCCCCTGCCCGCGACTTCGTCCGCATAGGTTACTTTGGGCTAACGTTAACACGCAGCGAAAGCTCTCAAGAGAAAAAAATCCTCATTTTCAAAGGTTTTTCATTGGTGCTCCGCTCTTATTGGTCTTAGCGTGATGTTATATAGCCTATAACCATCCTCGATAAATGAGCTATATAACACTGAAAGAATCTTCAAATCGGACCAGTAGTTCCTGAGATTACCCCCTACAACGTCACAAACTTTTTTATAATATTAGTAGAGATTTGTCAATCAATCTTCCGGGTTATTATTGTCATCGTCGTCAATATTTGGAGGTGGTAGAGCCACGCTGAAGCTATTATTGGATTTAGCATGAATGGGTCGGCTCATCCGGGGTAGCACCACCTTCTCACAGAAAACTGGCGTGAAGTATCAGTGCTTGCATTGTTGCGTTTCGTTCGGTCAGTGAGAGTGCCGGAGACCCATCTCCTCTCCCCTTTCTTCTCCCTTTCCCTCTCCAATAACCCCTCTCCATTTCCCCGAATACAGGCTGACAACACACTTGTGACTCCTTTGGGGTTGCTAGTGTCTATAGATAGCGGTGATCGCTTAACAACAGGTGACCCGCCTGTTCGTTTGCCTGCTATATGATATGATATTGTCGATTAGATAATAATATTACGTGTCTTGGGATAATTTTAATGTTATAACAAGATGAAGACCTTATAAGAAGTTTCCACGGAGTTTTTGTAGTATTTAATTCCTCCAATATTACAAAACATAGTTCAATAACACAGGATTATCAATAAAATATAAAAATCCACCACATAATAGACTAAGATCCCGCCAAAAATTCAAAATAGAATAATAATATTTTTAGTTATTTTATATCACCACGTATCATAAGAACAAAGTAGAGAAAACAAAGTTTTCTCAAACAACATAGTCAGTTTGAGAAAAAAAAAACTCTTAATAAAATGTCATAAAGAAGGCTAGTCGTATTAGGAAATTTTGAAACTTATAAACATAAATCAACTATTTATACCATTAAAACAATCAAGGGTAATATAACGATTCAAAACGTTTCAAATACTTTTGACTGCCATTTACATAATTGTACCACTATAACGGCTCTTATCTCAAGTATATGGTAGTTGAGATGAAGTAAAATTAAAATTAAATTTCTTACGACAATTGTATATTAGACTGTAAGTATAAACCTATTTAACATGAGTCGAATAACAATTATTATTGACTAACTGTACCCGCAGCTCCGCACGCGTTTTTTTTTTAATTATATTAAAGAATTATAAAATTGTGAGACTATGTACTATTACAGAAATGTTCTTTAAAGACAATTGTCAGTACGACATGCACACGACTTACAGCAGTATGTAATGTACACATCTTCTTCTATACATATAGGAAATAAAATGAAGTGTCTGTATGTAATATCAATTTTTTTTTTTCACTGATTGGGTATGAAAGTATAACGACGCTTCTGATAACAAAAATGCAATTTTAAACATATTGGTCGTTCTGTCTGTCTGTTTGTTCCGGGTAATCTCCGAAACGGCTGGACCGATTTTGACGGAAATTTACTGACAGATAGGTCAAATTACAGCGGGTTACTCAGGCTACATTAAATTAGACTACGTGTTAACCGCGGCTTTGTCCGCAATGCTATCCCTAAAACAGCTGGATTTATTTTCAAGGAATTTTCACCGACAGATAGCGGTCTGTTGGTGAAAGTCTCTCGAAGATCAGTCTAACCATTTTGAAGATAGCACTGTGGGCGAAGCCACGGTTAAGAGCTAGTCTAAATTAAAATAATCAAAATTACTTGTTATGATGTCCGTTATCTTTTGGTGAAAGTCCCGTGAAAATCGGTACAACCCTTCAGGAGATAACGTTGCGGACATAGTCTTAGTTAACAGCTAATCTAATTTAGAGTAGCCTAAGTAATCCGCTGTAATTTCAGCTATCTGCCAGTAAAATTCCCGTCAAAATCGGCCTATTCATTACGAAGATTACCCGGAACTATCATCATCCGGAACATTATATCATCTACCGGAAAAATCATCAATACTACAAAGTAAAGAGGAAGGTAACACAAGATTATGAATAAAATATAAGAACCACTATATGAGACACTAAAATCGCACAGAAAACTCAAAATATAATATCATACATAATAATTTATAGTTATATAGATATTATATTATATAGCTATCATTATAATTTATATTATATTATATTATATAGCTATCATTATAATTTATAGTTTATACCAAAACATATAATAAAACAAAGCCCTCCGCCACGTCTGTCTGTTCGTCATAAACTCAAAAACTATTGAACAGATTTTCATACGGTTTTCTTTAGTAGAGAAAGTGATTTCACGGCGATATTTTAAGTTTATAAATTGGTTGAAATATAACAGTAATAATTTTCTGGTATTATACTTAAAACAACGTTTGTTTAGTTACACCATTTGAGTTATCTCAATAACGGAACAACCGATTTTTATATTTTATACTCTGTCTCAAATAACAGGATAATTATAAAAATGTCAGAAAAAATCGAGAATTAAAAAATATGACAAAAATTCAGGTTATGAAATTTGTTGCAAAATATATCTATAAGTTTATATTGTATGTCCCTACATATTATAAAAGAAAATCGTCTGCCACGTCTGTCTGTTCGCGATAGACTCAAAAAGGGTGTAAGGGGTATCGAATAATATCATAAAACTTGAGACACCCAAGCCAACATCACCTGCACGTGGTGCACCCTGCTGAATAACGAACGAGGCAATGGCGAAAGCGGGGTGGTAGGGCTTTACAGCCCGACTGGGTCGCAACAACCATGTATATGGCGAAAAAGCCCGTAATAGTGATTCGCTTCTACGGGTCGCGTGTTGGGATCAGCCTGTGCATATCCAGCTTTTTACAGGCCGGCATGATAGTGGCGACCGGCGATGTGACAGTGTGTCAATCGGTGGTCGCTATTATTTTTGAATTGTACTGTGCTTACCATCAGGCATAGTGCAGTCAGTTTGCCGTGCTGCTATTAAAAAAAATATATTACATACATGATAAATATCAAATATGTAAGAAATGAAACTAAATAAAATTTATCAAAATGTACACAATCGTTTTCGGTGAGGCGCGTAAAACGGCAGATCTAAGTATATAATTTTATTTAATAGATAGATTTCCTTTCCTTTCAGTGTTCGTTATCAATTATCCCTTTTTTTAGTGTTAGTTATATTTCTTCTATCTTAAACATTGTTTGTCAAAAGACTAATTTATTTTTTATACCATAAACAAAGCCGTACAAATTTTAACTAATAATTAAGTAAGTATTTCATTTAATTATTCAAGTAAATAAGTTTAGAATATTGGTAAACTTACCGCAAGACAAAATGATATTAAAAATATAGATATTTGCAAATAATACATTTTCGATCAGTCGGTTTGAACGGCGCGCGAGTACTGTCGCTACATCGACACTTACTCCGTGTACAATTGCGGGCTTATACTGTCCTTCTATCTGTCATAGATTAGTTAAATGCATTAGGACGGCCAAACGATATCCTGCTTGAAATTGTGTATCTATACATGTAATTATTTTATCATCTAATAGTCACTACTGATAATTAATCCCTGAAACAGATTTTTTAACTATCATTTTTACGATATGCCTTTTTTTACAATGAAAAATTAAGGACTTTTAATTTTATTGCAAGGAAACCTCTACATATTTGTTAATTTAATTTTTATTGTTTAAAATTCATTATTTGATATTATAGTTTAGATTAGGTTAGGATTAATACATACATACTATACAAGTAGAAAAACAAATTAACAGAATCTTTTTGTGTTTACAATTTTTGGAGTCTACAGTTAAAAAAACGGTTAAATTTTGTAATTAAACAATGTCGTTTATCAGTTAACAATATTTTTAGATACCAAAACTGGATTTATACAAAAACAAAACATAACACAAATACAAAAATTTCAATACGAAAACATATATTAACAATAAGTAACACAATTAATCATAAAAACCTAGAGAGATAGAAATAACAATGTGAATCGGAAAGAACTCGCACTATACAACAACAATTACTTAACACAACCTCCAATAGAGACGATCGAGCAAGAATGTTCCTAATGACTCGACAGACACTCCATTTATAGCATTCAACTAATGTATGATCGGCCGAAATCAGCCAATAAATTCAACCAATATTCTAAGATAGTCGTCTGCTAACAATATTAATTCAATATTTTACTTTCAGTAAGCAATGTAATTTATTTTTAAATGTTTTTTTTGGAACTGACTACGCTATTACTAGTAATAGTAACAAACTCGTCACTTCATGTTTTAGGCTGACTAAGACCAGTAATAGTTTTTCAGGTGTTAGTGTTTCAGGTGGTGTTAGATTTTATAACACATTCTTGTTTGGTGGTAGAGCCACGCTGAAGCTATTATTGGTTTCAACATGAATGGGTCGGCTCGTCCGGGGTAGTACCACCCCTCTCACAGTCAACCGACGTGAAATAACAGTGCTAGCATTGTTGTGTTTCGTTCGGTCAGTGAGAGCGCCGGAGGCCCACCTCCTTTCCTGTATGTTTCTTTCCATTTCCTTCCCCTCCCCCTCTCCCATATACAGGCTGGCAATGCACTTGCAACTTCCCTGATGTCGCTAGTGTATAAGTGGTGATCACTTAACATTACGTGACCCACCAGTTCGTTTGCCTCCTTTGATATATATAAAAAGAAACAAAGTCCCAAAACACATTACCGAATTGCCAGATAATAAGTCCAAGTGTTATGTCAGGCGAGTCTTAATTCATAAAGGGTATTACAGGGTGAATCAATATGTGTGCACGCGGTATTCTAGCGAGACGCACGTGTTTGCGCTCTCTCCGTGTTGCTGGAATTCATCACGGTAGGGTAGATGCACTTATAAAATAGCTAGCTTACCTGCGTTGTTTATGCGTGGTTTTCGGTGGTGTTCTGTGGATTTTCTCATTGACTTTTGCTTGCTTACGGATCTTGGACTAATTCACTCACCCGACTTGGCTTGTTTTTAGATTTGGCGTGGATTTCTTCTATTTCTTGACTTGGCTTCGTTTTTATTGAACTGTTTCTTCTTTTTCTGTGACTTGGCGCGTTAATAGGACTTTGTTCTCTTGCCTCTTGGTTCGCTGCGTGATCCTTTGGTCGCCAGTGAACCATGAGTGCACAGAGAGTCACGAGATCTTCTCGAGCGAGACCTGTTAGCGGAGCCAGGAAGGTGCAGGGCTCCGACACGGAGATGGAGGATGGGGCGGCCCCAAATTTAAAACATCCCAAAGGGGTACCGCTCGCATGCACGGGAGTGGCCGTAGAGAGATGGGGAAGGCTGACGGGTCGTTTGACCGGGCCCTGGCTGGACTTGTTGACGCAGAGTCGGCTGCAAGCTCTGTCGCCGGTTCTGCGGCTGTCTTGGCGGCCGGCTCTGCTGCCAGCTCCGCCCAGCCTAGCTCCGAGTCTGAATTTGAGACTCTCATTATTGACGTGAACCTTTTAGACGCCCAACGTCTGAAGGCTCTTGCTGGCTCGAACATTGCGTCCATCTATGGGACGGTAAAGAAGTCTGGCAATCTGTCGGGGCGGTGTATTAAGGATCTGAAAGCCGCCGCAAGGTTCTTGCATGAGATAGTCGAATCCCTCGTGGAGCGTACGGAGGGAGACGAGACACGTTAGCTCCAGAGGGAGAATAAGAACCTTCGCCGACATGTCGAGGATCTGAAGGCGGAGATTCTGGCTTGGCGGAGGGAGGCCAACTCCAAGAAGGAGATGCCTCCACCCCCTCCCCCTATGCCGGCATCAGGCATGGTGGAGCCTCCCACTCAGTGGGAGGAGGTCCTTGCCGGGGCGATCTCCCGGATGGAGCAGTCCCAGGCGTCGTTTGCTAATATTCTGAGCACACGCCTGGAGAACGTAGAGAGGCGGCTTCCTCCGGAGGCCTCTGTTCGCCCACCCTTCGAAGTGGACAAGAGGAAAAGCGGTGGTGCGGCCAATGCAGTGCCGGCAAAGGCTGTCGGGAGGGCTCAAGGAGCTCGAGTGGCGGCGTCACAGCAGAGCTCTGCCCCATTGGGGCTGTCATGGGCTGATTTACCGGCTCCCACTGCGGCGCCTCCCGCCGTGGCTGCTGCCGACTCCTGTTGGGTCACCGTAGTGGCGGCAGCCAAGGAGCTGATACAGGTGGGTAAGCTCCTGATAGGGTGAAGCGTTCTGCGCGTCCATCTGCTGGAGGAGCGGCCTATGCGCTGCTTTAGGTGCATGGGTATGGGGCACACCCGTCCTTTGTGCCCTTCCTCGGATAGCAGGGGTGAAGATAAACGGGCGGTGTACTGGTGGTCGCCGGAAATCACCGATCTTCAGGCGGTCTGCTCCGCGGCCCGGCGGCTGTTCGGCCGCAGCCACCGACGGCGGCATTGGGACCCCGAGGAAGAGGCCCGGCTGTATGGCAGCTAGAGGGAGTGCAAGAAGACCCTGTAGGCTGCTATCAGCCGGGCGAAGGAAGCGGCATGGGAGGAGCTGCTGCAAACGGTGGAGGGTGATCCTTGGGAGCGCCCGTATTAGATCGTACGTAAGAATTACGATCTTGGGCGCCCCCGGCGACGGAGACTCTCCAGCCGGAGGTGATGGCGAGGATCGTGGAAGGGTCGGGCCCTCCGCTGCTACCGGCTCCTCCCAGGCCTAAACCTCGGGAGGAAGCTGAGGAGGTGTCTGACGGTCCTCCCCCAATTACGGGGGAGAAGATGGGGAGGGCTGTCGAACGCCTCCTCAACCGGCGGAGAGCGCCCGGCCCCGACGGGGTCCCCGGCCGGGTGGTCGGCAATGCGGCTGGGCCATCTTGGGGAGTGGCTTCGGGAGCTGTTCGACCAATGTTTAGCGGTCGGACGGTTTCCGAAGCCCTGGAAGCTGAGGTGGCTCTGCCTGATGGCAAAGGAGGGCCGCCCTCCGGACTGCGCGTCCGGGTATCGGCCCCTCGTCCTGCTGGACGACGCCGGGAAGGCGCTGGAAAAGGTCATCTCTTCCCGGGTTGTCCAGCACCTGGTGAGAGTGGGGCCAAATCTGTCGGACGCGCAGTATGGCTTCCGGGCAGGGCGTTCGACAGTGGACGTTCTGTGCCTCCTGAAGTCGCTGTCCACGGAGGCGACCTCCCAGGGGGAAACGGTTTTGGCGGTGTCCCTGGACATCGCCAACGCCTTCAACAGCCGGTGTCCCTGGACATCGCCAACGCCTTCAACAGCCTGTCGCATGCTGTCATACGGGAGGCTCTCTGCTATTTCGGAGTGCCCCCGTATCTACGGCGGTTGTTGGAGGCGTACCTCGAGGACAGGGAGGTTGCCTACGTGGATAGCGACGGGCGGATGGTCCAGCGGGCGACGAGGAGGGCGGTTCCACAGGGGTCGGTCCTGGGGCCGCTCCTGTGGAACATAGGCTACGACTGGGTGCTCCGCGGCGCGCTCCCATATGGAGCGCGCCTCATCTATTACGCGGATGATACCCTAGTAGTAGTCCGGGGGGGAGACTAGAATGAGGTGGAGCGCCTGGCTACGATGGCCACAACCCTCGTAGTCAGGCGCATAAAGAGGGTGGGCCTCAGGGTGGGTGGCCCTCGAGAAGACTGAGGCCATTCTTTTTCACGGGCCTTGGCGGTGACCACCACCTGGGGCCCACATAATGGTGGAGGGCACCCGGATCAGGGTGGGAGCTCAAATGAAGTACTTGGGCCTCACCCTGGATGGACGCTGGCGTTTCGAGCCCCACTTTGCGGGGCTCGGATCACGAATTGCTGGGGTGGCGGCGACACTTGGTCGGCTGCACCCCAATATTGGGGGGCCGGGTGCCGGGTGCCGCCGACATTTCATGGGAGTCGTGCGAGCGATGGCCGCCTACGGGGCACCGGTCTGGGCAGACGCCCTCGGTGCCGCCAACGTGCGTGCGCTGCGCAGTGCAATCCAATCCGCAATCCGCTGCGCAGGGCAATCCGGGTGTACCGGACGGTGTCCTCGGCGGCGGCCTTCATGCTCGCCGGCTCCCTTCCCTGAGAAGCTGGAAGCTGGGGTTCTCGCCGTAGTGTACGAATTTACGGCGGCGAGAAAGCGTAGTGGGGAACCTCCGGCTCCCAGGGATATGGAGGCCAAGAGGCGAGAGTGTAGAAATGGGGCGTTAGTAAGGTGGATGCAGGACCTGGCGGACGCGCTCTTCGGGACGTACACCGTCGACGCCGTCCGTCCGGTCCTGCGAGAATAGATAGGGAGGAGTTGGGGCTCCCTGACGTTCAGGCTTGTGCAGGTACTGACCGGGCACGGTTGTTTCAGGTGGTACCTGCACCGGATCGCTGGCAGGGAGCCGATCGCCGCCTGTCACGAGTGCGGCGCTGAAGAAGACACCGCGCAGCACACGCTTTCTGAGTGTGTTGCGTGGGAGGGACAGCGCCGCACTCTGGTGGCGACGGTAGGGGGAATTTGTTGCTGCCGAGTGTGGTCTTCGCCATGCTCGGCAGCGAACAGACGTGGCGAGCAATGGCCTCCTTTTGCGAAGAGGTCATCTCGCAAAAGGAGGCGGCGGAGAGGGCCCGCGAGGTAGATCCTCTTAGTGGCCGTCTCCGCCAACAGAGGACCGGCAGTGCTTTGTCCAACTCTTCCTGCCACCGTAGCCGGAGCTGAGGGGATGCAGTCGGGGGGCTCTTCCATTTATTGCACAGGTCTGGCGGACGAGGGGAGGCAGCTGGTGTGTACCCCGCTGCTTCTTTATAGGTAGGAGCCCAGCGGCCATTTTCCGCCGGTCGGACCGTTGGGGCGGCTCTACAAGGTTGATTAGCTAGAACGATCCCTTGCCGCCCCAACAACACGGTCTGTCGATACACCGTGTGGTTTTAGTCCGTGAGAGTCGGACATAACTCATCCTCTCCCCTGGGAGGGTGAGTACCCATAATGGATTTTCTCACGTTAAAAAAAAAGGGTGAATCAATATGTGAACGATGGTGACATCTGGAAGTGAGGCTGCTCTCTGTGCATCTACCAAAAACGAATATAACCTTATATGTTTGCTATGTTGTAATTAAATTGAAAAAAGTGTATTATGAAGAGATAACCAGATCGAGTTTCTTGCCGGTTCTTCTTGATGTTTGGGTTGTATTCCGAACCGGTGGTAGTTTAGACGTTTATAAATGCCTTTTCAGGGCCTAAATTGAATAAAGAGTATTTTAATTTTAATTTTGATTGACCTAGCAAGGTCTTAACAGCTTCATCGGGCTACTGTTTTTAAATGCAAAGCATAAATTACACTGAGAACAGTTTCATATAACTCGGCTAAGTATTTCTGAGACATATATATATATATACACTTTCTTAGTTTAAATCACTATTAATTACGCAGTAACTTAATTTATTCAAATAATAAATCGTTAGTCACATCTGCGTATAACAATATAATCTATGCAAAATGTTTTAAGCGGCAGTTATTGACAAGCTTTGTATTGGAACCTGTTTTACTAATAGATAAACCTCGAATATTTTTGTACGAAATTGGCTTTACCATAACAATGTATTTATAATCCTCTTAGAAAGAATTACATACATAGGATGGGAATAGTGTTACCACGTGAATCTCGTCTATCTTCTATACATTAAATTTTTTTCTTCTTGAAATGACTACACTATTGACGCAGCAAAGTCTTAGCAGCTTCACCGGACTACTAGTATAAATGTTTAATTATATTGCTATTTGGTCATTGTACGAAATATAGCCATCATTTTACATAAATTGTTTAAATAAGCATTTAAAAAAAAGTTCGTACTTTATACAGTTTTCTTAAACTTGTTAGTTAAAAAAAAACTTATAAAAATATCTTGAAACCTTTTTTTTTTTCGAAATGACTACGTTATTGCCTCAGTAAGGTCTTAACAGCTTCACCGGATTACTAAAGCGAGCGCTTAAGGCACTCAGCCGATTTTATCTTGGCAACCATCTCAAGGGTGTACGGCACACCTCGGCTTGGCTGTTGTCTCTTGCATTCAAAATAGCAATCTATCTTAGCTAACCTAGCTAACTATTCATATATGTATGAGTTGTTGAAACGTATATGTGTACCAAGCATACACGCCTCAACAACTCCTCCATATATATATTATCGGAAAATTCGGTGTTTTTTCAGTTCAATTAGGGAAAAAAGTAATCCCTTCCACTTTCATGTGTAAGCGTGTAGACGTGCACGTGTGTGGGGGTGATCGTGTAGTGCTGTAGCAGTGATGTATATTTGTGTGTCACCGTATCGCGCAAGCAACGCACTCAAGGGCTCCCTACCGAGGGATCGAAACTAGGCTTAAGCCGTTGCCGTGGGAGGCCTAATCGGGTGTGCGGGAGCAAAATTAACCCCTAGACCACGGCCGCGTGATCTGTGGTTACGCGGGCGTGGGCGTGAACATGCTCTGTTTCGAGGGACAGGCTGGTACTGATCGTTCGCTGACGTGATTGAATCCGACCCTCCTGGTCGGTAAATATGTATCGCGGATGTCTTTTATAACGCGCAGCGTTAGGTACGGGTTCATAGTTTGCGGCGGATACCACTAACGGACTGGGATGATTCGCGGCTTTTTCAAAATAACTAATCGTAAGTGATTTTACGTACGCCCAGATAGAAGGGATCTCTAGGTCTCTATGGAGATCGACTATCCGGATGTACCACAGGGCACGAGTTACTTTACGTAAAACACGATTTTGGAGAACCTGCAGCTTATGAAAGTTATCTTTGGACATATGCGCAAAAACGGGGCAGCTATATGTCATCACGGGACGGATACACGTCTTATACAAAGTGAGCTTGTGTCTGAGGGACATCTTACT
>JACEII010000168.1:167966-201208 GCA_014332785.1 Antheraea mylitta | reverse complement strand
GGAAAGTGACCCTGGGACATGGCCGCATTGAAGACGCAGACCAATAGAGCTATGATGCGATCAGGAAGGAGTTTCAGAACCACGTTCCTGATCCCATCGGGACCTGGGGACTTCCTAGGCTTGAGACGCTTGATTGCGCCTGCAACTTCATCGAAAGTGATCGCGGTTAGGGTATCCGCCGGAGAAGACGCGAGTACATGCTCCGCAGCTGATTCGACTAATCCGTTATGGAAAGGGTCAATGTTATGTGTTTGGCGAACACTGTTTCTCTAAGCTTGCGGCAAGGCATTCCGCTTTATCTATGCTATCGAACGCGGGGGGCAACCCGGGGCCTCTGTCGAGAGGAGGCATTGGAGTGACCATATCTGATTTGAGAGTTCGCGCGAGTCCAGTACGACAGGTAAGACGGCTGGAGACCCTCCAGGAGTCTGGTGAAGGTGGGAACCTGTCGCCCCGGATCTCAGAAATACGAGACTTGACTGTTTTTCGTAACGAACGTAAACGATCGCGATTCTCTACAGACGGGTAAGCGTCGTAAGCTCGAGTCGCGGCGTTCTTTTCCGTGATCAATGCTCTTACGTCGTCAGGGAGTATAAAACGGCGATCGTTCGCCGCTTGTACCACTTTCGAGGTCACCCTGACGGCGATCTGGAGATAATCAACCAGGGAATCGATGGCCAAATCCGCGTCGGCTTATACACCAACACGTCCGGAAACCTGTCTAAACTACTAGACGACGGATTTTCTTTAAAATATTGAACGAGTTTCGCGTAATCAGCCACCCTAACCGACAACGGGGTGAAGTCTGAATTGTGACTTAACTGTAAAACAACCGGGCGATGATCTGAATCAAGTTCGTGTACGACTTGTATGAGTCGTACAGGAAGCGTGATATTTTTTAAGAGAGCTATGTCTAAAACTGTGGGTTGGCAATGATCTTGATAGTGCGTGGGTTCTGAAGGGCCTATGACATCAAACGCGAGAACCCTACCTAGTTCGTCGAGTATCCTCCCGTTACGAGAGGTACACGGACTATTCCAGATAACGTTCCCGCTATTGAGGTCCCCCGCTATAATAACTGAATCTCCTAAATTAAGTAGCGCCTGCAAATCGGATCTTAGCAATTCTTTGTTCAGTGGCAAATACGCGGAAACTAAAATAATATTCGAGTGACCGGTCATACCCAATTTACACACTGACACTTCCATATTGATTAGCGCGGCCGGATCTAACTATATATATACATTTAATAACAATGTCAGTGTAACTTTTTATGCTTTTTAGATTTTTGTAAAAATGATTGTTGCAGCTGTCTAAGAATCATTACATAATATAAAACAAAGTCCTCTATCACACCTGTCTGTCTGTCTTTTCGCTATTAACTCAAAAACTGTTGAACGGATTTTCATGCGGTTTTTACCAGTATCGATAAAGTGATTCACGAAGAAGGTTTAGGTATATAATATGTATCCTAGTTTTTTTATTATCAGCGTAGAACAACGTCCGCTGGGCCTACCTGTATTAAAATATATTTCAATCATTTTTAGATATGTCTATGTGTCTGTCTGTCTGTCTGTCTGTTTGTTTGAACACGCATTACAGTTATACTACTCATCATAAAACCTCCAATAAGTCTTTGTTTTGAATAAAATCGGTTCACTCTATAGTCCAAGTTATTGTAATTTGAAGAGAAGAGAAAACCTTATAATTTCGCGTCATGACACACTAGTAAGCATGATCGAACCGATTGCGCTTGTACGGCTTGCGTCAGACTTGCGACTCCGTAGTACAGAGGCATGTGTACTGTTGTAATATTGATATTCCGCAGCACATCATAGGTTTGATTGATTTATAGATTTTATAATAATATATATAACTATTGCTCCTTGTGCTAATAGATATGAAAACCACATTAATGTTAATAATTTCAATAAACGAACTCTGAAATTTAAATATTGTAATTCCTACTATAATTAACTTGATTTAATATATATACATTATGAGGTCGCGTCAGACTCATCGACAATTCGTGCGTGAAGGCTATATAAATTTAAATATTCTTATGAGATATATAAATCAAGTTTTTATCAACGAACACTTGACAAAGCAACTCGTTCGTTAATATAATAAAAAACAAAATGGCAGTGTTTTTGCACCAAGGCTTTATTTTGTATCTCTTTATAAATCATTTATTTGAAACTGTATCGGTGTCATTGCAAAAAAGTTAAATACGTATTTGAATACTTGCTTTAAAAAGGTTACGTTTTAAATGCACCGCGCTCGCTGAATGTTCGCCATCTTCCTCTTTTGTTTCGCTTCGGTTAGGTTAGGTTAGGCTTGCGAGAAAAGGATAACGCGAACTTGCCTCGGGCGAACGCGGTGCATTTAGTACGAAACCTTTTCAAAGCAAGTATTCAATACGTATTTAACTTTTTTGTTACAACACCGTATCTTTATATGTTTTACTATTATTTTTTTAACATAACTTTATTAGTTTCTTTTTTTTCCTGTAATAAGATCAGCCGTGTTATAAGAATACGAGTGCTGGGCTACAAAATAAATAGATGAGAAATTACATTTGACAGAGATGCGAATGTGGAGATGTATGTGTAGTGTAACTAGAATGGATAAGATTAAGAATTAGTATGTCAAAGGAATTTTGAAAATAGCATCAGTGACAGAGAAGTTGAGGAGTAATAGGTTAGCATGGTATGGGCATGTCATGAGGAGAGATGAAACCCATGTAACTAGAAAAGTTTTGAGTATGATGGTGGATGGATGTAGGAGTATAGGAACACCAGAGAAGGCATGGACGGATTGTGTGGAACTTGATATGTGTATAAAAGGTGTGAATACAGAGATCACACCTGATAGGAGAGAGTGGAAAAGAATTTTTTTTTTTATATCATTGAAGGTAAACGGACAGGTAGGTCACCTGATGTTAAGTTATCACCATCGTTCATAGACACCGGTAACACCAAAGGAGTTGCAAGTGCATTGCCAGCCTGTTTTGGTGGGGAAGGGGGAAAGAGGAAGTGGAGGGAGAGAAGAGAAAGGCGGAGGTGGGTCTATGGCGCTCTCTGACCAAACGAAATGCAAGCACTGTTACTTCAGGTCGGTTTTCTGTGGGTCGTGTGGTACTACACCGCACAAAAATCTGTTTTGTAGGTTATCGCGAACAGGCAAACAGAAGCGGTAAAAAACTTTGTTAAGAACTATGTAATGATTGATATATGATGATTCCGAATCTTGTGTTATTTGACTTTATATATTGTAATATCGGTGGTATTTTACATAATATAATTCAGTTATAGTGTACAAGTGGAGTGAATGAGAAATAATACCATGGAGCATGGATTCTGAGATGTGGCATCTCAAAAACTTCCTGGTAATTCTGACAAAAGGATCAGCATCGTGTTACAATAGTGAAACGATCACAAACCACTGTTATTAACTACTCGAGAACAATAATGGCAAGCTCTCGGCAAGTAATAACAATATTAATGAAGAAGATTAGTCGCCGCAAATAATAGTAAAGAAAAAAATCTGGCAGATGATTTTTTTTACGAAATGAGAACGCTGTTGACCTGGAAAGGTCTTTACAGCTTTACCGAACTATTGAGGCGAGCGCTAAAGACACTCAGCCGATTTGGGATGTTTGGGCGACTAACTCAAAGGTGCACGGCACACTTCGGCTTGGGCTGTCGCCTGTTTTGTGCAAAAATCGCGACCTATCTGAGCTATCTAGATATACGTATATGAGTTATTGAAACATGCATTTGTACTAAGCATGCGTGCCTCAACAGCTCCTATATGTATTTAGTGTCGGAAAAATTCCTCTAAACTATATAGGATAGAATAGGGGCAGGCGATATGTATCAAGTATGTATATAGCATCACAATGCGAACGTTTCGAATGGAATTACCTACTCTTGTGGGATTTGTAGAAGTGACCAGTTCACTAATTGAATGAGTATTTATCTTATGAATAAAACGTTAGCACACATATCTAAAAAAACTACTTCATTATTAATCTATTCTATAAATATAATACATACCATACTTTTTAGATTTATGTGGAAAAATTGTTGCAGGTGTTTCTAGGAATAAAGAGGTAGAGTTTGTGAGTTTGTGACGTTGTAGGGGGTAGAGCCACGCTGATAATAGTATCACTTATAGAAGTGGTTTCAGCAGGAATGGGTCGGTTCATCCAGGGTAGTACCACCCGACACACAGAAAACCGACGTGAAGTAACAGTGTTTGCATTGTTCCGTTTCGTTCTGTCAGTGAGTGCGCCGGAAGCCCGTCACCTCTCCTCTCCCCTCTCTTTTCTCCCTCTTTCCTATCTTTCCATCCCCTTCCCCCATTGCCCTAAAATACAGGCTGGCAACGCATTTGCGACTCTCCTGATGTTACTAGTGTCTATGGACGACGGTGATCGCTTAACATAAGGTGACCCGCCTGTTCTCCTATATGATATAAAAAAAATCTAGAACTATTGCTCCGATTTTTAATTCTTTCAGTATTATATAGCTCATTCATCGATAATGGTTATTGGCTATATCATGACGCTAAGGCCCATAGGAGCGGAGCACAGATGAAAAATGTTTTTTTTTTTCTTTTGCGAGCTTCTACTGCGTGTTAGCGTTAGCCCAGAGTAACTATTACTACGCGGACCATGTCGCGGCCAGAAGCTAGTAATTAATAAAATTTATTTCAATTCAGAAATGGATGTCTGTTTGTATGAACACGTATCGCTACTAAATTACTCCGTTCACTATAAAATCTCATTAAGAAAATTATAAAGCATATTCGTGAGTAACGTTTAGTCTTTCTTTCATCAAAATTTATCGACTCTATCAAAAGTTATTGTGATTTTAATGATGACGGGACCTAAGTACAAGAGAAAAGTTGATAAGTAAATGAACTTACATTTAGATAATGTTTTTAATCACTGTTTTCTACATAAGGTGCCACGCGGACGAAGTCGCTTTACGTTTAACGCGTTTAGTAGTCCGGTGAAGCTGTTAAGACCTTGCTAGGTCAATATCGTAGTCAGATCGAAAAAAAAAGCGTAAAGCGTTACGAAAATATTCTTATACCATTCCATGAGGAGTCTCATCTAAAAATTAATAAGTCGTTTGCGAAATTAAAATAATCAAGTGATTATCAACCCTAATCTAATTAAATCTGTTCATTAAATCCAACTGATGCGTTAGTTCATTAAATCAAACTGATGCGTTGGTTCATTAAATCCAACTGATGCGTTAGTTCATTAAATCAAACTGATGCGTTAGTTCATTAAATCCAACTGATGCGTTAGTTCATTAAATCCAACTGATGCGTTAGTTCATTAAATCCAACTGATGCGTTAGTTCATTAAATCCAACTGATGCGTTAGTTCATTAAATCAAACTGATGCGTTACAGCACATCGTTCAAACCCATCTCACAAGGTATAACAACAGGTATCACATAACCTTGAAATTATATACGGCAAAAAAATGTGTGGACGAGACTTCAAAGATTTTTTGACATCGAAAAAACCTTATGATACACAAGCAGAATATTAATCCGATAATAGATACTTGTCTAAATTCTTAAGACATTCCTGAAGCTATTAGTTCATTGCTCTCTTGTGAAGTCGGGACCGGTCGCTATTCTAAACATATTAAAATAAAGTCTTTTTTTTTTATTGTAGCACGGAAAAGTGACTGCACTATGCCTAATGGTAAGCACAGTACAATCCAAAAATAATAGCGACTACCGATTGACACACTGTCCATCGCCGGTCGCCACTATCATGCCGGCCTGTAATAAGCTGGGTATGCACAGACTGATCCCGAAACGCGACCCATAGGAGCGAATCACTATTACGGGCTTTTTCGCCACATACATGGTGGTTGCAATCCAGTCAGGCTGTAAAACCCTACCACCCCGCTTGCGCCATTGCCTCGTTCGTTATTCTGCTGAATAACGTGGGTGCACCACGTACAGGTGAGGTTGGCTTGGGTGTCTCAAGTCTTATGATGTTATTCGACACCCCTTACACCCCAAACGTAACGCGTCTGTACTTTATAAGTTTTGTGAAAAAAAAAAAATAGTTCCAGGTGTCTTGGAAAAAGTATTAAAATACATTTTAATCATCTTTCGAAATGTCTGTCTGTTTGTTTGAGCACCAATCACTGCTAAAGCTAAAGCAGGATAAAATTTCCCCAAGAAAATCATTAAACTACAACTTTATCAAAAATTATTGTAATTTTAATGATGAAGCAACTTAAGTAAGAGAGAAATGTAGATAAGTAAATAAAAATATTCAGATGGTTTCATTAGAGACTGTTTTTTTTTTAGGTTCCACGTGGACGGAGTCGCGGGCACAGATAGTTGAATAATACATTTGAACTCACTTAAATAAAGAATTGTAATATAGTTTCAGCCGCAGATGTCGCAGTTGGGAGCCGTCTCCATTTCTACATTTCAAGTCCTACAATGATTCTTATAAAACGGAAAGAATTTGATAGTAAGCTACACAACAATTAATTATAACCACTTTGCTTAATCGAAAGCAGTGGAAATTAAACCGTAAAATGTTAATATAATGTATGGCGTGTAGTGTAAAAATTGTCAACAGTCTAATAGTTTATTGTTTCCACAGTCAATATTACATTTATTACATAGTGATAAAAACTTAAGATGAGTATATCAATATTTATCAACATGTTTGCACGATGGAGATGACTTTGTGTAACCAATCAGTCCGAATAGCATTAAAAATCTAGATGCATACCGGTTTCACATGACGTAGGCACATTAGCCTCACACTACGCAAGGCAATTTGACTATTTCACGAGAGGCCATAAAAAATCTCATAGATTTTTAAATATTTCTAACAGTAAGAGTTTATTATAAGTAAACATTTTATGGTGACATACATACATGCAACAATCGCGGTATGAGCTCCTTTTTCTTCTTATCAAGACAACATGTTGCTATTTCTTTTTTTCGAAATGACTACGCTATTAACTATTCATATATGTACGAGTTGTTGAAACGTATATGTGTACCAAGCATACACGCCTCAACAACTCCATATATTTATTATCGGAAAATTGAGAGTTTTTCAGTTCGATAAGGGAAAAAAGTAAACCCTTCCACTTTCATGTGTTAGCGTGTAGGCGTGCACGTGTGTGGGGGTGATCGTGTAGTGTTGTAGCAGTGATGTATATTTGTGTGTCACAGTATCGCGCAAGCAACGCACTCAAGGGCTCCCTACCGAGGGATCGAACCTAGGCTTGAGCCGTTGCCGTGGGAGGCCTAATCGGGTAACATGTTTCTCTCTTCCATTCTTATCTATCAGATGTCATCTCAGTATTCACATCATTTGTCATACAATCCATCCAGCATCATACTCAAACCTTTTCTAGTGATATGGTCTTCATCCCTCCTCATGACATGACCATACCATGTGTCCATAGACATAACCAAGTAGAGCTTCGCCCTACAATAATTTTGATGTAGAAATGAGCATCCGATTAACGACAACTTGCCTTTTATAGGCCAAACTCTCTATTAGGGTGGTGCTATTGTTAATATTCCGGTCGTATCAGACATGTTGCAACGGTACCGGAAATAGATGTTTAAGTCATTTGAACATCATTTTACTTGATAAAAATATTAAAAGGCCATATTAAATCATAAAAATAAATTACAAAAAATAGAAATCATTACACATGCTAACCTACTACTCCCCAACTTCTCTTTCTTTTTAATTAATACATGTAAATATTATTGTTTAAATTATTTTTTCCAGTGGCAAAACCATGATAAAACAATGATTATAATCGCCGGTTGTGGCGTGTGTTGAGTTTATCCGCGCGTATATCATACTGTGAGGTCAAGGCGGTGTACAACGATCAGTGACTTGCCAAACACTGGGCAACCGTTTACGTCCTATTTCACTGTGACAATGGATAAGTTAGTAATTATATATGTCCTCTTATATTCTCTCTGTTTTGCAGTAAGTACATTTTTTTATATTTATACAATAATACATAATGTGGGTCACGAAACTAAAATATAAATTGCATATACACATATGTATTTCTCTTGACTTCTATTACTAATTTAAACATAATAATTCGTCTTCTATAATATGAATAAATAAGACTAGAATAATATATCAACTGTAAGTTCTACATATAAATAATCAGAGACTCGTAAAACATATGTTGCTCGCAACAAATTTGTGTCTTGTCGAAATATTTAATTAGTAAGCTGTATTCACTGTTTTAGGACTCACACCCAGATTTATATTTAATAGATGTTAGCTAATATAAGGTAATTAATTGCTTGTGTGACGTTTAGTTTGTGAACCTAATAAATAATAAAAAAAAAGAAATACACTCTTAAAACTTAATTCATAACATTTCTTAAAAATCAAATTTCATTGCAGTTCGGTGATGTAAAAGTTCCAACCATCAAGCTGCTGGATGGACGGGAGATGCCGGTCATCGCGTTAGGCACATGGCTTGGGAATAGCACTAGCGTATGTACTCTTCTATTTAGCTTGTTGCGAGGCCGTAGCACGAGTTATAAATCAATTCGCTTATTAGCAAAGAATCTAGCAGAAATTAAATATACCAACAGGTAAAATAGCCAAACTCTAACCTCCATAACAAATTGGCTCCAAACACAATTCAAATATGATATCCTTGAATATTTAACTAAGCCCTTAAATAGCAATGATAAATCATTTTGTCACTTATTTGATTTCAACGCGTACTCAGATATAGGGCGTTTTAAATAAGAAGATAATTGTAACCGCTATTAAAAAAAAAAAAACCGCCATCTTGTCATACATTTCACGCGCAATTTTAGTAAATTGTACACAGAAACAACTACGTCATGACAAATTATTCTGTATATCGCAAGATCTGATATTTATTTATAAAATAATTGTTGTATATTTATTCAAACTGTATGGAAGCGGCGCTCTAAAGTATAACTGGTACAAAATAGAGCGACAAGTATTAATTATATAAAACTAATGTAATATATTTCAATAGTCTTTTAGTAAGAACTAAAAGTTATACATACATAACTAGATCGTACCAGGGCGACCGAGCCTAGCTCGAAACATTTTTAAATTAAAATATACTGTTAGGTTTGCCTTATAAAATTAACATTTTTGTACAAAAAGAATATTAAAAAAATATACCTCTTCTGCTGTCACTCGGATTTAAACTGGGGTTACATGTATTTTCGAAGCAACCGATTTCCATCTGGGCTATTTTTGTTTAGACAGCACCGGTGAAATTCACCTTTATATTCTAGCTATATTTTTTCATTGCCTGAAAATACAGTTAATAAAGTTTTCTATGAATAAAATCTAACTAGATCGATTTATCGTCCCCGAAACTACCTACATACTAAGTTTCACGAAAATAGATGACGTCGTTTCCAAGATTCTGAATATATACACATATTAAAATATACAAGAATTGCCTATTTAAAGGTATTACATAGATACATAGATTAGATATAGTTGTAAGTATATGCAACATTTCAGCTATTTATTGATATGTTTATTCTACTTCATAGGGTTTAACGTTGGACCGCAATCTCACCTGAATTTAAATAACGTCATGGTCTAATATGGTTAACACGCCAAACCTAGAGAGAACTGGCTCTCATATACTGTTGCCCGAACAACTAACAGGTGCTTGGTTCTTGATTATTTTGCTGTCGGTACAATTTTGACAAAAGTATGTGAACGTGGACGTGATTATCATTTCATTTGAAACGCTTAATGCTGAAAATTCTTTGATATTTCAGGGCCGCATCGAACCTGAATCCCATGAAGTAGAGGACGCAGTGTCATGGGCTATCGACGCAGGCTATCGACACATTGATACTGCCTTTGCCTATAAAATAGAAGACCAGGTCGGGAGAGCCATCGCCAGTAAGATTGCCAGCGGTGCCGTTAAGAGAGAAGACCTGTTTATAACCACAAAGGTATGAATACAAACTTTATTTTTTATGTTAGAACAATAAATGTGCGTCATGTTGAAGTGGACTTCTTAGGACACGGTAGGGAAAAACTTTCGTTACGCGTTAAGCATAAGGTAGGTATGTATACTTATATAGTTAAGTATCTATACTTTGGGATTTCGTATAGTATATAATTTATGAGCATTTCCATATAAGTAATTGAATACATATAAGCCAAAGAAGATTCACTTTCTCTACATGTTTACACTGATACATACACTGTTTGTTTTTATTAGAACAATATAAGGACATATTATACACAGCCATTTATTATAAAACTAGTTGTGCCCGCGACTTCGTCTGCGTAGAATGTTATTTAAAAAGCAGAGATTAATAAAACCATCTGAATGTATTAAGTCCATTGACTTATCTACTTTTCTCTCGTACTTACGCTGCGTCGTCATTAAAACTACAATAACTTTTGATACAGTGGACTGATTTTAATAAAACAAATACTAAGTTACTCTTGAGGATCTGCTTCACGATTTCCTTGTTGAGGATTTATTATGTACTTTATCAATAATGCGTGTTCATACAAATATAAAGACAGACATATATTTTTGAAAATGATTGACCTGTTCTATTGCTTATTCCTAGAGACACCTGCAACGTTTTTTTTTTCAGAAAAATCGAAAAGTACAGACATATTAGATATATATTCTTATTATATGTTTAGATTTAGTCGAAATATATATATATAGAGAGAGATTGTTTCCACACATAAATATAATTTATGTACTGGTTTATAAAAAAAAACTCAGCATAGTGCATTAATAAATACTTTATTCAACTTAGGCCTTAGAAAGACGTTAATGAGGGTCAAAACTACCACCGGTTCAGAAAACAACCCCTTCATCGAGGAGAACCGGCAACAAACTCGAACTGCTTTACCTTCAATATAAATATATTTTTACAAACATAAACAATTACAATCGTTTTTGGCGGTGCAGGTCATTATCGTTCACAAAATTATGATATAAATCCGATATATATAGAAAACACTTCTTGTAGCTATGGAACACTGATCACGCTAGAGAGGCAGTGGAACCGGCCCTCAAGGAGTCTCTGCGAAGGTTAAACCTGGACTACGTGGATCTTTACCTTATTCATTGGCCTGTGGGACAGTTTGTAAGTAGATTTTACCTCAAGATATCCATTACATAACATTATATATCTTTGTTGTACGAGAGTCACAAAAGAAAACATGAATATTATAAGAAATTTTATGAACAACAGATGGCGCTGACTAGTAAAGCTTAAACAATGTGATATACAAAACGAGATAAATAAAATAATTCATTATCTGGATTATGATATGTAATAACATAGCCTTTTATTAAAATAGCCATATATCAGTACAAAGGTTTTATTGTTGTGAAAATCTCTTTTAAAACAGCGGCATCTAGTTATTGTACTTGGTACTAAATATCAGAGTAAGCACTACCTGCATACATGCAATGTAGAGGTCAGGAGAGCTACCTATCTCTGAGTATTCAAATGTAACAGTCAAGATTTGTTAAATTAGGGTGGCGTTACAGTAGCAACAGGGTTTTTTATGTTCATTTATTAAAGAAAGTTTTATAACAGTAAATACTCAGAAATTGCCAAAGGTATGTAGTGAACCGGTGAAGCTGTAAATGCCTTACAAGGCCTATTGGCTTCGTAGTCAGTTCGAAAAAAAAATGATTACTGTTATTTAGTGCTTACTCGAAGCTGAACACTTTTTCAACATTGTATAAGTCTGTTACACTTACCTCTACCTTCCATAAAGCTTTTCTAATTGAAACAAACCGCGATGCAAGATGACATTATACCGAAAAAATGGTAAAATTATAGAATAAAGTCCTCTCATTCAACTGTCTGTCTGTGTGTTCACGATAAACTCAAAAACTACTGAACGGATTTTCAAACGGTTTTCATCAGCAGATAAAGTGATTCATCAAGAAAGTTTAGGCATATAATTTATCCATTTATATTATCAGGGCGGGCCAACATCCACCGGGCAAGTTAGTAAAGAAAACTGTAAGTGAGAATTGTAAGAAACAAGTCTAATTGCAGGCAAACTTATCATACGACTATACTGATTATTTGGACACGTGGCGTGGAATGATCGATGTTAAAAACCGGGGCCTGACGAAGTCCATTGGAATATCGAATTTCAACGAACTGCAAATTGAAAGGATTCTTGAAAGCGGACTGGAGACGCCAGTCGCTTTGCAAGTAGAGGTAATCTAAACTATCTTTGTTGATAGAACTTTCATTTCCAGGGTATAGGACATGCTAGTTGTAGATTGTGACCAGCAAACACCTGTGCATTGTTTATCAAACGCTACAAGTCTTGTATTTGAAGAGGTTTTGGCGGGGTCTTGGAATCTCATGTAGTGTATTTTATATTTTATTCATAATCTTGTGTTATTTCACTCAATATTTTACTGATTTTTTACGTTATATAGTTTGGTTATTGTGCACAAGTCAAGTAGATGAGAAATAATACCACGAAACATGAATTCTGATTTGCCATAAAAACTCACTGGAAAGTTCTAACAGGAGAGTCACCATCTTGTAAGAATAATTATCATTATCTACTCGACAATGGCAGTAATAATATACTTAAATATTTTTTTCTAGAAAACTTTTATATTTATATTAAAAGCTCTTTCTTTTTCCTCTTGTAAATTAGTGCATTATTACAAGAATGTATTTATGAAAACTACATGTGTTTTGTACAAGTCACAAGTGAATTCATTTGTAATACCAGAATTTTTTCATACTTGTGATTTTGTTTATCATAAACGCGTTTGTAGTTTGTAACTAATTACAAAAATGTAGAAGAGTTTCCATTGACTCTAAAATTGCTTATTAACTCACAAACTCAAATTACTTTATTACTAACATTAACTTTACTAGTTATTGTAACATATTTTCGATCTTACCGACATATAATATTGTACAAAAATAATTTTGATAGATTAGATATTTTCTTATGGGGCTATTTGAAGTTTGACTTATGATTAAGATTGGTTTATGTCAAGAAAGGTAGTAAAAATTTTCAACAAAAGAATGCGTAGTCCTAGGAAAGTCGTGGAGGCCATTTGCCCGATGTGTTATTCCATAAAAACCCTATACCTACTATATATTTTATGATTCAATGAAAAATAATGATCTAAAGAACAACAACGGTGTTTTATATTTAATTCAAACCTTGTAATTTTTGATATGAAACAGGCACACAGGTACACCTGAAACCTGGTTTTGGCTTGGCGACGTGTGGCGACACAAAACACAAATTTTGCTCTATTAGCGAAATATTCAAAAACATTCGCAACCCTATATATAAACATAAGTCTCAAATTGCTTTGTCGGCCACTCGTCTACTAGTATTACACTGCATGCACCAACGAGGCAACGATCTAGCGTCTTTTGATAAATTCCGCGAAACACATTGCTCCTGTGCTTAGTTGATTTTTTGTACTTAATAAAAATTAATATTTAGCAATAAAATGAATAAATAGTTATTATTTTATGTAACAAATTTGTAATGCTTTATCTTTTTACTGTGCCATAGCTGATTTCTGTTGTAATCTGTTCTTTTATGCATATAACTTATACAAAAGAATTTCGATGTTTCACATCTGTCAGGCGTCCCGTGACGGTTCAGCTTTTTGTCTTTGGGACTCACTATATATTTTATAAAATACTTGGCAACTGTTGCACATATACACATAGTTACAGTATTAATGAGTAGGTGTTCTGATTGTTCTACGTGTAGATAAACCTGAACCTACAGCAGCCAACTTTAAGGTCGTACTGTCGAAGTAAGAATATTGTCGTGACGGGGTACACGCCGTTCGGGTCGCTATTTCCAAAGAAGGCACTACCAGACGCTCCGCCTCCGCGAGTCGACGAGCCTGCACTTGTTCAGATTGCACAGAAATACAACAAAACCGTCCCGCAGATCACTTTGAGATATCTTGTGAGTAGCTGAACATTTCTATAAGTTAATCTTGACAGACATAAAAAACCGTGATAAAAACGTCACTAACTCTCTTTTAGTTTCATGTACCACTATGCTTTTTGTTATTAAAATCAAAATCAAAAATACTTTGTTCAGTTTAGGCCCTAATAAGGCGCTTATGTACACCAAAAACTACCACCGGTTCGGAAAACACCCCAGCCATCGAAAAGAACCGGCAAGAAACTCGATCGGGTACATTTTTTGTTACATATATTTCCAACACATCATACAATAGCTTATAATGGATGCACAGAGAGGAGTCAATTCCAGACATCACTATCGTTCACATACCGATCCACTCTATAATATCCTTTTGACACTAAAACCCGCTTGACGTGGAGCTTAAATTCGCAGTCCGGCAAATCGGTAACATGTTTTGGGACTTTATTGTAAAACCTAACACTATTACCTAAGAAACTATTAATGGTTTTGTTAAGTCTGAAACATGGGGCGACCAGTTTATTACATTGGTTTGGTTCGGCAGCCTACTTTTGAATGCCAATTCCTCCTCTAGGCTGAGCATGTTATCTTGAATCATATAGTCATATAGCTTCAAGTGAGATTGTGATCAAACCTAAAGATGAGAGAAAAACATATGCTAAATATGAAGATGAACTAAAGAATGCATATCAAGAGGCTTACATGTCGACTATAGCGACTGTCGTCGATGGATTATAAGAACTTTTATTTATCACATTTATGCTTGGACTGTGTCGTATTTTTTTTATTAAAATGCAGTCAGTTTAACATGTTAAATAGCTACTACTATGTTTTTAAACATGCAATGATGTCTCCGCTGATAGCGTATTTGGATGTCTTAGTCCTTGCAACTGAGTCGAAGTCGAAAAGCAACTATAGCTAAGAAACTATAGCATGATAATAAGGCTTCAATCCAGCACTCGCTAGCTATCCTCACGTTGAATATCTGTCGCTAAGCTCTAATTAATGTTTTCCAGCATCTGCACTTCAAAGCCAATATCCTAGGTTTAGCACCTTCACCATCATTGCCTACGTTAGCATTTAATATCGCGTGAGATTGTAATCAAATGCTAAAAATATGCTAATCCTAAAGGGACTGTCACCTGTTGCAACTTTAATAGTTTGTTGTTTGTTTGTACCTTTATATATGTTTAAAGAAGAGTATCGGTTTCGAAGAATATATTAACACGTTGGCAGCGTCACTACCTTTATTTTGCTTTGTTTTATTTTTCCATTCATCCGGTGTAATCAATAACCTCCTAATATAGCTTCCGCACGAAAGAGAAGTCTCTGTTTTTCTTAGCCGCAATGCAATGAAGACACATACGAGGCATATTAGACTTCGTTCCGTATTGAACCTGTTAAATCTATTTTAATAGGAGTCAAGCCCTGAGCAGAAACTATTAAATGATAAACTGACACGTCTTCTCAATTTTATAGATTGAATTGGGAGTGGTACCGCTACCGAAATCGTTGCACAAGAATCTTATCGAAGAGAATATCCAAGTCTTCGATTTCAACCTGACGGACGAGGAGAAACAACTGCTTAGGAGTTACGACAAGCACTATAGAACGATACCGCAGTGGAAGTGGCTGGATCATCTTTACTACCCGTTTGAGAGGAAGCAAGCTTGATAACAGACGAATAGTGAATATTGCTTGTAATTTTGTACTCTGCAATTACGTAAACTTACTTTCAATAAAACCAAGGAAAGTTTTATTTAAATCCTCACATCCATACCAACATTATAAATGCAAAAATAACTCTATCTGTCGCGCTTTCACGTCAAAACTACTGAACCGATTTAAATAAAATTTGGTACACAGATAGTCTAGATCCTAAGAAACTAGCTAATAAAAGAAGGGTTGTGAGGGGTTGTAACGCGGGATGGAAAGTTATATGGAGGTATCGTCATTTTTAGACCTAAAAGTTTGAATCTTATTTTATTTTTCTCGAACTGACTACGCTATTGACCTAGTCTTAACAGCTTCACCGGACTACTAATCTTATTTTTTAGACTATATAGATTGGATATAAATAAGAATGACAGTCAACATTTGTAAAAGATTTTTTTTCTCTTTATTTACTTTAGGGGCTTTTATCACTTTAGGTATGTCAGTCCCATCGTAACTTATATCTATATAAAAGTCAAATAATAATAATAAGATAAGGTGATGAAAGTTTGTATGGGAATATGTAAGGTTCTCCGCTCCGATTTGAAAAACTCTTTCAGTCTAGATCGCTCATTTATCGAGGAAGGCTATAGGTTATATATCATCACGCTAAGGCTAATAGTAATTCGTTTTTAATGGAGTCTGAATGTCGGAAAATCGGTAGAATGTGACGATTAACGCCGTATAATTGTACCTTACATTTTTACACCTTTGCACCTTAAATTAATAATATAATAACAACTAGCGGACACGGCAGAAATTGTACCGCCTAGATGATAAAAAAAGAATTAAAATTACATGCCTAAACTTTCACCGTGAATAACTTTATCTATTTGTGAAAACCGCATAAAAATCCGTTCAGTATTTTTTGAGTTTAACACGAACAGACTAGCAGAGGTGGCAGATAACATTTATAATATGTAGGGATAATAATAATTAAGTGAAAAGAGAAAACTATAAAGTTACCTTCTTCTCCTCTTTTTATCGACAGGATTTCGTTTTTTTTATTTAGTAACAGTTGACAAGCTAATTGTTAAGAATAAAAAATTCGACGAATCTGTAGTCTATATTTGTAGGACTTTACTCTTCACACTCCTTACGTCACTCAATAGAGTTTGTACCATTTAACAAAGAGAAAATACATACCTATATAATGATAGTTAAAAAGAAAAATCTTTGTATTATGACGTAATTTTGATTACTAGTTCAAACGAATAAAGTAAGTTTTGATCAATCAATTTTTTTTTATATAATTTTCATCTCAAGCATTAATATATTTTTTCTCCAAAATGGAGCATTTTTTTGAGATTATAAAACAGGGTACTCTGTTACATCTGTTTGCTCGTGATAAAGTCAAAAGCTTTTTTGTAGTGGTAGAGCCATGCTGAAGCTATTATTGGTTTCAGCCTAAATGGGTCGGCTCGTCCGGGGTAGCACCACCCTCTCACAGAAAACCGACGTGAAGTAACAGCGTTTACATTGTTGCGTTTCGTTCGGTCAGTGAGAGCGCCGGAGACCCATCTCCCCTTCCCTACCCTCTCCTCTTCCTTCCCCTCCTCCTTTCTCTCCATTCCCCCAAACACAGGCTGGCAACGCACTTGCGACTCCTCTGGGGTTGCTAGTGTCTATGGACGGCGGTGATCGCTTAACAACAGGTGACCCGCATTTTCGTTTGCCTCCTTTATGATATAAAAAAAAACTACTGAACGGATTTTCATCCGATTTTCACCAGTATAACACGAGGAAGGTTTAAGTACATAATTTGTCAAGTTTTTTTTATCATCAAGGCGGGACAACATCCGCCGTGCCCGTTTGTATAAAAAAAACTGATTTAAGAAATTCCTTCAAGACGAGACCTCGTAATTTATCTGTGGTAGTTCCTATGGCTCCTACTGCTTAATACTCGCTCATATTTCCAGCACACGATAGAATAATATAATAGTATAACGTTCCCAAGTAAAAGTTCCAGTATATTTAATGATTATACAAGTTTTTTATATTATAATCTTGTGAAAAAAATAAAATTACTCATGAATAAATCTTCCCGCACTTAAATTACGCAGACAACAGTCATCCATTTTAAGTTGTAGCAAAATATTTTCCCCTCTTATGTACGAAAATTGAAGATAAAAACAATGTAATATATATTTCCAAATAACTTTTCCAAGAGACCCTTTAGGGGTTGCCCTTTTTAACGAACAATCAACAAAAATGATCCTTAATCCTGTATTCCAAGAATGAAAATCTATTGGAATGCATTCGAGATGATTTGGCGCCACCCAGACATCACTTCGCCCGGGAAAATATCAAAATTTTATAACAAAATACAAGTTAAATTGTACTTAAGATGTATACCAATAGAGTATATATTCGAATACAGGAATCTTCTTTGGCAAACGCATAACAACTTATATTGAAAAGTCAATACTGAAAATACAGAATATTGCCAAGGAAAATCTAACTTTAACCTTATAATATAGGATACATTTTTGTTTGTTGTAACCACGTGATGTATGATGTTTCTAAGTCGCACGAGAGAAAAACGTTTGGCGCCAGACCGACCGACGCCATGTCGTTTTCGTACTCTATACAGGCAAAGACGCTTGTGTATTCAGCCTGCTTCCGCCTTCGTTATATTATGCCGACTAATTTACTGTTATTGCAGAACTTTTGGCATCGCTACTGCGGCCTCGCTTAACGTCCCCTTATCTCGCGATTTGAGTGTCCTCGTTCTGCAAAACTTTTTCGTTATCCAAAAAGGTTTTATATTTAGGCTTTGTTTGATTATTTTCTATAAGTATCCGATCCAAAGAAATTGTAATACTTAAATTTAATAAAATCTTCTTGGTCTCATCTTGTATTCGTTTCATTTTAATATGCCTTGGTCAAAAAGTGTGAGGATTTCTGATGAGATCTAAGTTTGTCCTTAATTTGTATTGATAATTATACGTTGTTAGGCCTTATACTGTGCATTATTGATGGCAATTTATGTAAATAGGTTTGCTATAGTGTACGAGTGAATTGGGTGGGAAATACTAACGCGTAGCACGAAATCTTAGATGACATAAAAATATATTATATATAGACACACTATGATATGCAATCCATGCCCGATTTTACGCTGTAATTGAAAACTGTAGAAATAAGTGCACTAAAGACTCTTTCTTGATTCTATATTCTTATTTAAGTCTATGACGATATTATATTCTTTGAATGGATAAGATGCTAATGTCATAATATGGACTCAAATTTACCTAGTTTTATTTGTATAAAATGAGTTTTAATTAAATCTTACAGCTTACTGCTTTCCATTTCAATGATAGATGAGGTAAATGTGGTGGGCGGTGTGGTTGTTTGTGACCGTCCGTGCGACAAACCAAGCATACCAGTACGATGATACTGAGCTGTTCAGAGATGATTACGATTTTTACGATGAAGAGGAAGGTAATTCCAGCTGTGTAATTACAATTTAAGCGTAGAATTTATTGGATGGATGGATACACTATTCTGTTGGGTTAGCAGATGAGCATATAACAGCTTTTAAATTTAACATAATTGAAACTACTGCACGATATAGATAATTTTAAGATAGATCAAGCGAGTTGCGAGATTTCTTTACTATAACTCTGATCATCTACACGCAAATATTTATAATTTTTAAACTATTATATTTAAGATACAACAGCTTGCAAATAAAAATAATTTAAGACTTGCAACACCAGACAATATTACCATAGGTACCAGTTTTTACAAAATAAAGGGACTATCGCTTTGGTCTAGAGGATGTGTTTTACAATTAGCACTGGAACACGAAATTTTCGTACTGAAATGGTCTAATATTATTAGTTGACTTTAAAATTGCAGTTCTGTTTGAGCTCATGAATAGCTTAATAGCATATTATTAATAGCATAATTGCTGTAGTGAGCAAAAAACTAATCAACTATAGATATAATTAGTGAAATTAACTTATCTTTTAATATATATTTTTTGCTTAGTTGATTTGATTGAGTGTCGTAGAACGTAGGCTCGAAATCTTGGAACTAAGTCGCAGTTTCCGGTGAACATTATAATTAATCCATAGCATGCAGGGATGCATGGCACGGTGGTAGAGTTGTTTCTAAGTTGGCTCCCACACTTAAATTGTCAATCTGTCACCAAGAACCTGTTGATGTGTTGCTGCAGATGCAATTCAGAGCTACTCCCCCTTTAGGTTTAACGTGCTTACCGTGTTAGATAGACCGCATCGTCTTTTAACATCAGGTGAGACTGTGGTCCAACTCTAAAAAACCTATAAATAAAATCAATTTTAAATTTCTAGATTCTAAAATAACTAAAATTGTTAAATCGCTATCGCTTGGCAGTTTATCATCACATTGTGGACCATAGACGATCATGGGCAGTATGGTTTCAGAAGAATTTCCTCCCCCTAATATTCCAATTGTGAAATAAGGTTCTTTATTGCCAGTTTTATAGGGAATTGTATGAGGTTCTTCAAGAGAGCTGTATTGTTGACAAGGAAGATCATATAATATAAAAAATAATTTCACGTGCCAATTTGATTACGTTTATAGTTTACAAAAGACTAAAGGTTTTTTATTATTGTAGTACCTTCGTCTACGACTAAATATGTCTTCACCGTTGATGCTCTGACAAGGGTACGCCGATATGATACAGTGGATCAAGCAACTACCGATGGATACGATATAAAAGATGTAAAAGGTTTGTTATAATAACCTTATCATCCTCTCAACGTTGGCAAGTGGTATTGCGCTTCAATATTTTGAAATCTTTTTACAATTTTGGCAAAACGAAACACTGTATTCATAGAAAAAATAAGGAAGACTAGATTTGTTGTGATAAATTGTCCATAGCAAGAATGTCCTTCCGTATATTAGTACTTCTTGCATTGTAAAAACAAGCACTCTAGGCAGTGATAGCTTCGTCTTTACAAATGCTCATAGAACTTGAGTATTAAAATTTCTACCCTTTTCGATAGACGCTGCTTAATGCCAAGTCGATTATTTAAAATATTGGTACAAAATTCAGTTCATGAAAGATAAACCTCTTATGTTACACATTGATACCATATATTTTTTAAAATCTATTTGTAGAGTATAATGTCTTCCCAAGAGTCCCATTTCATCGTCGTAAAATCGCAATATAGTATAATATTTTTATACATAATTACTTTCAGATGCTTTGAGACAGGTATTCTCAGGTAGAAGAATGGAGAATTCTTACACTTTTCATACAGACTCCTGGAAAAATTATAACAGAGATAATATCATGTCGATAGTTGTGACACGAAGCAAACCATACTTCTATGATGCAGTTACAGAAGTTTTTAGGTACTTTTTCTGTCTTAAATATTACACAGGTATCATTGTTGTAGTAAGTAATTCGGTATATAGATAAATAGATTCTGTTTCTTTTTAATTATGGCTCCCAATATTCACTATTCAAAACAAGGAAACAAAGGAATAAATGCAACAAACAAAATCAAAATTCTAGTGGTACTTTTTTTGATTGTAGCAGGGCAAAGTGACAGTACTATGTCCGATGTACAATCAAATGCAAAGCACAGTACAATCCAAAAACAGTGGCGACCACCGAGAGACGTACTATCCATCACCGGTCACCGCTGTCATGCCGGCCTGCGTAAGTATCTCTGCACATTGCGCTTGAAGGACCCCATGTCATAGGAAGAAGGAAACACACTGGCCGGGAGATTCTTCCACAGCTTCTCGGTAAGGCAAAGATAAAACGTAGCGAACTTTTTAGTTCGTGCCCAGATAGGATTTGTCTTAAAACTGTAGCTCTGAAGACCAGCGCGCGTGGTACGGTTATGAAAAGGACAGGAAAGGATAGACAGATATAACCATCATCCAAGTAATGACAACAGATATATATATATTATTTTATAATACATATATATTTAAACTACTTGTTTAAACATATCGACTGAATTTATAAGTTGGAATGAGAATATGTAAAGTGGAATGATGAAAGTATTAAAAGTTATTACTATATAATACTGAAAAAATAAGAGATCTAAGACGTTGAGACTTTATCCCACAACAGCTTGGAAAATAATGAGAAGATGCGAGCCAGACCAGATCAATTACGGAGTATAAACTCCGCAAGACGTGGATGGTTTCCGCTGCCAGGACCGCATTTCGGCCGGCGTCAAGGGAACGAGACTACTTCTGAACCATCGCCTGAGGTACTTCAATGTCCTCTTTCTAACTATCATATAATAGAATAGTATTCGTATCTAGGATTGAACTTTTTTGTCCACAAACAAAAAAATCCCAGGCAATTAATTAAGTTAATAAAATTATCACCTGAATTTCATGAAGCACCTATACTATATACACTTATACATACCATATAATATTATAAATTTGTAAAATTTGTGAGTTTGTGAGGTTGTAGGTGGTAATATCTGGATCTACTAAACCGATTTTGAAAACTCTGTTACTAATAGAAGGTCACGTTATTTGTGAGTACTAGTTTTATGAGTGCCATATTTATTAAGAAAATGAAAATCTTTTTTGTAGTAGTCCGATTTGCAAAGCAAGTCCGAGTAAGAACGGTCGAATGATAACGTTTCTTACGAATGCTGTCTTAACGATGAGAAATATATGTTTGAGTTCTAGAGAAAAGTTGTAAAGCTTGATAATGCCTACAAAAATCATATATCTAACTTTTATATTTAAGTCACAAAAAGTATTTTTTATATAAAAGACATAATAATGATTTAAATCGTCAAGTGATGTTTATTGATCCTTCAAGTTACGCTTGAAGGACCCCATATTATAGGAAGGAGGGAACACACTAGCCGGGAGATTGTTCCACAGCTTCACGGTACGGCAAAGATAGGATGATGCGAACTTTTTAATTTGTGCCCAGATAGAGTTTACCGCAAAACTGTGGCTCCGTAGACCAGCGCGCGTGGTTCGGTTGTGAAAAGGAGAGGAAGGGATTAAATTGAACAATTCTGCAGAACACTCGCCATGATACAGACGGTAGAACACGCTTAGTGAGGCAATATGCCTACGCAGTTGAAGCGGCTCTATAAACTCTGTAATGTCTGCATCATTAACAATGCGGATAGCCCGTCTCTGCAACCTGTCCAAGGCATCCAGTAGATACTTGGCGGAACCGTCCCAAAGGTGCGAAAGTATTCCACGCAAGGCCGAACTTGTACCTCATAAAGAAGATATAGCTGATCAGGCGTGAAAAACTGTCGCACCTTGTTCAGAATTCCGAATCTCCGAGATGCAGTGGAGATTACACTCCCGATGTAGTCCTTGGGATTAAGGTCGCTGCGAATATCTACACCCAAGATATTGAGACTGTCTCGCATTGCGACCGAGATGTTCTGAAGAGTAGGAAGGGGGGTAAATGGAGATAGATGTCTTGCAAGTAAACGCGCACACCTGTTTTTTGTTAGCATTAAACTCGACCAAATTACTTGATATTACTCCATATTGATATGCGATGCAAGGATTGGTCGAGCTCAATGATAAGTTCCTGCCGTCTCTTTTCTGTTTCTCCCCGACCGCAAGTAGGCTTGCTGTAATATAACTCATGGATGGTACTATCGTCTGCATAGCAATGAATACGGCCCAAAGGCAACATATCATTGATATGCAGAAGAAACAGAGTAGGTGAAAGTACAGAGCCTTGACATTTCTTTGATCTGATAGAATTATAACTTTTTGGGATAGTCCTATGATTTTAATTTTTGGACTTTTTGGAGTAAATTAGGATACTTGAAATATGTAATAAAATATTTATTTGCATACGTCTAAAAGATAAACCGCGAATGTAAGAGATTTTTTTTTATATAGGTGACTACAAGCAAATCGACAACGACAACTGCGACATCCACAACTGCGTCATCAACAGCGTCCACAACTTCATCACCAACAAGAACAACGTCTGCTTTAAAAATAACTACTACTGCCTCACCAACAAGAACAATTAAACCTGCGTCCTCAAATGCGAGTACAACTGCTACGTCCACAACAACAATTAAATCTTCTTCGTCAAATACATCAACGTCTGCATCGGACAAAGAAAATACAACTGCAACTGATGCATCAATAACAGACTTGGAATCAGTTAATGCTACGTCCACTATAACTTTAAGGACAACCAAATCTACCACACCCAAATTCGACATTGAAGGTATTAACTACTTTTTCTTCATCAAAACACTTTAGGGGTATATAAATACTACGAAGTTCACCATATGTAGAAGTGTCCCTATCACAATTTTTCTGCCGCAAATTAGCTATATTCTGCTACAATATTCAAGTCCATAGGTACCATTAATTAGTAGTGATCTAGTATTAATTGGGTATAGGAATCGTTTCTTTGCATGAGATGAAACCAAATAATCATAGGTTATCATAATTTCTGGCCCTTGCATTTCCTTGAATCTGTATAATTATATCCAATCCCTGTTCTGTACAATATGATTTTTATAAAATTACAGATGAAGAACCAACATAAATGAAATGAGCCTCTAATTTTTGAAAATATAAAATCTTAACGCATAACACACCCGTCTTTAGATATTTTATCTAATGTGCGTCTGAAAAAGACGACTCCCCCTACCGTCTCGCCGCTTGCGTACCTATGGCGCGGTACAGCGGTTGCGGTCAGCCTATAATAATTTATTTTCCATGGAAATGTTTTATTCTGGTTATGAAGATATATTTCTTCATTAAGAAGTAAGTCATGCATGTTGCTGATCTAGGAATACAGATAATTTCAATCTAATTCTAATAATTTTACTATGTTATCAGCTCTCCTAGATATAGTGGCAAACTTGACATACGATTACGATACCAATCTGACACAAGTCCTCAACCAGACGCTTCAGAAGTACTCGATACCAACTTGTGGTACTCCCAGCACGACCGTCACGACCACGACGGTTACAACCACCGAAGTTTTTTTCAATACTACCGTTATATCCAAGGTAAATATACATTTACATCAATATTTCTCACTAGATTGCGACCAATCATCTAATGAGAACACATCATCTATTTCTAACTTGAAGATTTTGTGTTTATCTTCATTAGAATATTTTTGTCCACTATACCCGTAGATAGTTTTTGACCCCAGTTCTATTGGTATTAAGTTTTATTATTATTATTGCCTTTATTGCTGAAACTATATTAAATATATAAATTTTATTTTCACTTAGGCTCATCAGGTTATCTGTTGTAGTAGTCAGCGTGTCACTTGACACGTAGGCCTCTTCCGCTTCTTCCTCTTCAGCAGTTTCCAACTTTTTCTATCATTAGACTTTCTTTGCCAGACCGGACCATCCAGTTTCTTTATATCGTCTGTCCATCTTTTTACTTGTCTCCTTCTTTTCCTTTTACTGTCTCGTGGATATCATCCCGTGATCATTTTTGTCCATTTTATCTTACTATCTCTTGTCTTAATAATTTAATACTGTGACAAGAGATAGTATTAAGTGATAATATACCCTAAAATAGTACGTGTTACCTAGAATTTAGAGAGAACTGCCTCTCAAGAGCAACTATAAGTACCAGTAGGTTAAAATAAAATATATTATCAAATTGTGTGTGGTAATCTGTCAGATGAGCATTAGAGAAAGCTCCTACGACTGCTATTGACTCAGCATTTTGTTTTCCTTTACTGAAAACTCAAACTCTTTGCACTGTTTCCTAGGTCCGATCCCTTGCTAGGGAGTCCTTGAATGCGTTGCTTGCGCGATACAGTGAGACAAAATGTTACATCACAACTACAACATTACACTATCACAACGACACACGTGCGCGCTTACACGCTTACACATAAAAGTGGAAGGGTTTTATATTTTTCCCTTATCGAACTGAAAAAAGTTCAGAAATTTACCGATAAGAAATATATGTAAGAGTTGTTGAGGTGTGTATGCTTGGTACACATATGCATTTCAATAACTCTTACATATATGAATAGTTAGTTAGCCTAGGTTAGCTAGGATAGGTCGCGGTTTTGAATGTGACAGGCAACAGCCAAGCCGAGGTGTGCCGTGCAACCTTGAGTTAGTTGCCCAAATAAAATCGGCTGAGTACCTTAAGCGCTCGCCTTAGTAGTTCGGTGAAGCTATTAAGATCTTGCTTGGTCAATAGCGTAGTCAGTTCGAGAAAAAAAATCTTTGCATTGCATTCGAATACCATTTGCTTTTGTTTATTATTGTACCTGGGCGTTCGAGCCTAGCTCGGTTCTTTAAAAAACATTTTTAAATTAAAATAAACTTTTAGGTTTGCCTTATAAATTTAACATTTTTTCTACAAAAAAAATAATATTAAAAGATATATATCTCTTCTGCTGTCATTCGGATTCGAACTGGGGTTACACGGATTTTCGAAGCAACCGATTTCCATCTGAACTATTTTTGTTTTGACACCGGCGGCGAAATTTACCTTTATATTCTAGCTATATTTTTTCATTGCCAAAAAACTCAGTTGAAAAATGTTTTCTATGAATAAAATCTAGCTAGAACGATTTTTCGTCCCCGAAACTACTTACCTACATACGAAGTTTCACGGAAATAGATGACGCCGTTTCCGAGATCCTGAATATATACAAATATAACACTATACAGGATTTGCTCGTTTAAAGGTATTTTATTCAGAAAACTAGCATATTAAATATACAAGTGTATACGCATTTTTCTGCCTGTTACTGTACCGCACATTCTTTTTTTTTTGTTTTTAATTTCTAGTGTTTTGTTTGCGGTTTGGATATACCTGGCATACCAAGAAACACATTCTGCTCTGATGCATTCGCTACGGACTTTCTCCCACTGGTTCCTATTGATCCGACAGCTAAAGGCCACATTGCAAGTTTCAGAAAATACTGCCGTTATTTCGATGTGTTAGTATCATTGTCATAAATAAATTGAGATTATATTTACCGTATCATTTTTTAATCATCGTGTCAGAATACCATAAGTAATCAATTGAAAACAGAAAAGTGAATTTTAATACTTTTTTACTGTTTATAAAAATATTATTGGGAAATATGTATACTGTCAAACGAGGAAGGATATAAGATTCTTGTATACAAAATCTCAAGTACATCGATTAAGCCAATTTTGTGTTCAAACTGAATATGTAAACAAACTGACAGACACAAAAAATAATGCTATATATGCTAGTGTGACAGAACACGCGCCTTCATAAGGAAGTCTATCATAAGATTTCGATAAGGTTTTAAAAGAGGCAAATTTTGATATACTATGCTAATCATAATGACGCGATGGCTGCTATTTGGTGACAGATATTTACTGCAAATCACTTGGAAAGAACGTATTCCTTCAGGAATAATTACCAGTTGAATAAGACAGACCCTCGAGCGATGCTGGGCCGCTGGACCGGAGGGTGCTCCGTTCGTTGGATTGACCTGAGCGGTGTGTACACACAGCGCACCTGCCGGAACCGGCTACGGCCGACGACAGGTCTCCATTTCGCCAGCAAGAGAATGGCAAAGCTGGAGCTCGCTTTATCTGTGAGTATTAAAAAATGAAATAATAATGATAACTAATCTTCTAGTAAATTATTACAGTTATTGTAATATTAATATTACAACCTACATGTAATTATTTAATTTAATTACAAGATGGTAGCCCTCTTGTTTGAACTTTCCCGAGAGTTTTTGTACCCAAGTCAGAATTCATTATCCGTGGTATTATTATCCAGTCATTTTACTTGTGCACAATAACCGAACTATATTACGTACCAATATTACAGAATAACACAAGATTATGAATAAAGTAAATAGTACAGGATCCCTGCTACACCTGTCATCATTTATTACTAACAAGCTCATTTTTCGTGAGTAGCTTTCTTTTGACTACACGCCTAATTTTTTTCTTACAATTACGTTGGTAAATGGTAGCTTACTAGGGGTAGAAAGGACATAATATGTTGATTTGACGAATTTTAAAAATGTATTACTAACCGAATTTTTCTTTGTTAATTATTGAGATAATTATTTAAATTACGTGAAAAATATTTGTACTACAAAATATAAGGTTTTGTTCGGGAGGCCACCCTCTCTAACATGTATCATAAACAAGCTCATGAAAAATAATAACTAACCAGCTGATTTTTTTTATTGGTTAGCTAACATTTGCATAATTTACCACCCACATTGTCCTACAAATTGCGTGGTATGTCATCTTGGTCCTACGTTCATTTTCTGAATATTTCTGATTATATTTTGTAGGAGCTTATCAGAATTTCATTATTTTCTTCAAAACTCATTACAAGTTATCTCTCTCTTTCTCGGTACAGGTTTTGTGCAGTCGTGACTGTTTTGAAATCCATTTGTAATGTATTTTATTCTAGAATGTAGACAACGGGTGCATCATAAGTCCGATGGCAACACTTGTACCGCTATCTAGAGGCATTTCATTATACGCACGGTTCCACGCGTGCGTCTGTACTGGCAATTGGTGCAATCGAGCGACCCCCGCCCAACAGTGGACTTCGAATGTTTTCTATATTTGGTTTTTATTAGTTACTGTCATCAATTGTTACATATAAATTTGTATTATGTATAATATTTGTATAACGGTTTATCAAATAAAAAATTGAACAAAATTTCATCCCTTTTATTAATGACTATTCTTGCCCGCGACTTCGCCACCATGGAACCAGATGTACAAAACAGTGACTGATTATATCAACCACTACCAGATTAGGACCCCTCGGCAGCAGTTCAAGCCTAGGCCCGTTCCCTCGGCGTGAAGCCCTTGAGTAAGCTACTCACGCGATACAGTGACACAAAACCTTACATCACTGCTACAACATCACACATCACCTATATACACGTGCACACCTACACGCTGTTTTTCTTTTTTAGAGTAATAAACGACAAAGAGTTCTACCCTTATTTTTCCTTATCCTATCCTATTCTATATAGTAGTATTAAAAAAATATATGTATGTTGATTTTATAATACTTGTTGAACATTATCGTTGATGTCATTACTATCGATCGGAACCCCTTCTCGGGTAAAGGCCTCCTCCAATTTTTTCCAAACCTCTTTGTTCTTAGCTTTCTTTATCCATTCATTTCCTGCTATCGCTTTTATGTCATCTATCCATCTTTTTCTAGGACGCCCTCTTCTCCTCTTTCCTCTTGGTTCTTCCCATATAGTTGTCTTTAATGTCCATCTTTTATCCACGTATCTCGCTATATGCCCTGCCCACCTCCACTTCTGTTTTAGATTATGTTGTAATTATCTATAACTTTTGTTTTTGTCTTATCAGGACGCTTTTCACTTTTTGAATTCTTCTTATTTTTAATATGCTTATTTCCATCGCTTTCTGACATGCTATTAATTTAGTTTTTATTTTGGTGTTATACGTCCACGTTTGGCATCCGTATGTAAGAGTAGGTAGGACACATGTATCTAGGACAGCTTTTTTTAGGTGGATGGGAAAATCCCCTTTTAGGATTTCTTTCAAGGACCAGAACTTTTTCCAGCTCTTGTTAATACGCCGCTCAACCTCCTGTTCTCTATTTTTATATTCAAATGGTATTTATTTCCCCAGGTATATGTAGCTATTCACATATTCAAGCGGTTTTCCGTTAAGGTTTATATCATTTGTGAGGCTGTTTGTCATTACTTTTGTTTTATCTTCGTTCATTTGGAGTCCTACTTTTACACTTTCCTTATTTAAGCTATTTATCATCTTTTCCAATCCTTCATTTGATTCAGCGAAAAGAACAATATCATCCGCAAATCTGAGATGAGTAAGTCGATCTTGGTTGATTCTTATTCCTTCCGACAGCCAGTTGAGATTTTCAAAAATTTAATATATAAATATAAATATTAATAGGTCTATATATAAATGTTATATGTATATGTGCCCATAATTATTAAAGTGAAATCACATATTTCTTGTATCGAGATATTTCATGAACTGCATTAGAAAGAATTAAAAAAGATTTTTCATTACACATTTTAATTTATAATTTTTTTTACTTTTGATTAATTGAATTAATTATGAACATAGAATTTTGCCGGAATTACATACGGAAATCTTGTTTTTAAAGTTTTTCTTCCGTTACTGGTCTAATGGTGGTGTATAATGGGAGTATGTAATATTTCCGTATTTTTTGGTCTTACTCTTTTAGATGAAAGATCCAAAACATGGAATTTAGAAACATCTAAAGAAGTTTTATATAGCATTCTATAAGGTTCATCACAATGATCTGACGGTCACAAAAGCATATAGCTATATATAACCAAGGCAAATGAAGAAGTTCTGCAACCAGCAATAAAAATTATCACTCTTAAGAACTGATTAGGAATGTTCTTATACCTCTATGCGTTGCTAAGCACACCTTTCAAATCAAATCATCAGGCATTACTTATTTGTAGTAGAAACAGATGTGACAGTGATGCTTTGGTAGTGGAAACTCGCTAAAGTTAATTAAAAAAAATATAATTTTAAAGTGACCATATTCAGACAGTGTTATATTTGTAATGTAGGTATTTTAAACATTAATGCCACCTGTTGTTACAAGGAGCTAACGGTCACGACAGGTATATATAACCAATATCGATACAACAGTTATGGGATCAACTATAAAAAATGTCACCCATGAGAACTGATTTGTAATGTGTCTTATGCTTCTGTGTTACTAAGCATACCCTTTAAATCAAAACACAGCAGTTTGCAGCAGAGACAGATGGTGACGGTGGTGCTTTCGCAAACGAATCTGGCTCAAACTCTCCTACTTTAAAAAAAATGGAAATATATTTGTAAAGTGACGGTATTTAAACAATACTACATCCCTAATATATTTTACACAATAAACGAGACACAAATGGATATTTTCATAAGGTTTATCGTTTTGGTTTTTTTGAGGTCTTTATTTGTGCGTCAACGTTATTAAAAAAAAACTGAATAAGTTAAATCATAGCCGTTGTAAAGCTGGGCGGGCGTAGGCTAAGTTAAAAATCAATTTTAAGGACTATTCACCTTGGAGAAGGCGGAGGGTGTAGCTTCAGAGGCACCAATCCCGGTGCCGCGCGAACAGGTGGGCGACGCGGCCATCTTGTTTACAAAACCCTCAGACCTTTGAAAATAGGAGGGATCTATCTAATGATCTTGAGTAACTATTTAATTTCATACACTAAATTATACCGTCGTCTTTGCTCGTTTTATTCTTATTTGAGCAGACTAAGAGGGTTTGCATTATTTTTCTACTTTCATTTATTTTATTGATCATGTTTAAAATCCTTTTAAATGTGAGTATTCGAAGCATTGCAATATTGAGAGAAAAGGTGGAGTGCTTTTTTTGAGTTGAGGGTTTTGGACTTTCGAGGCTGAGGTCTGTCTACGTGCCGTGTATCTTGCAAAAACTAGGTACTCCATAAACATCGATGAAATTTTGTTTTTGGTTTTCACTAGTAGATAAAGTGACTCATGAGGAAGGTTTAGGTATAATTTGTTAAGGTTTTTCTTATTATCAGTATGGGAGAAAGTCCTCCAGGTCCGCTCGTATTAAACAATTTTTTTAAGCGAAGGTATCTAATATCTTGTTTTTCTTGTTTTGTTTTTTTTTGTGTATATATGAAATTAATTGTTGAGATAATGTATCGTATGATATAATAAGGTGAAATGAAAATAATGTAAAATATCCATGAAAATATATTAAAACTGAAATGAATACTTTCGTACATTAAACAGTTTATAGAAATCAAAGGATAAATATATGTTTAGTTTTTGTTAACATTAGTAATGCTTAAATAATCTTTATCAATTATCACTGTAAGTAAAGAAAGGACAGTTATGGAATTTAATTCATTAAATATAAGTTGAGTTATATAATTAATTCTCTAGCTATTGTATTTTTTTTATTGTTTATTGATCCACAAAACTGACTACAATCTAGTTACATACGTAAGAATGAAAAATATTGAAAGACCATGCGATGATCTTCTAGTTGTGAACACAGCATGCACAATAAAGAAAAATATATTAGACGGTACAAAAATTAATAAATATATCATAAAACTAACAACCTAGGAATTACATTATTTAAGTGTTTTAAGATTATTTTTAATAGAGGTAACAATTCTTGAAAATATATGAATCTCTCTGCGAACAGCGTTACAGAAAGAGGACACGATATACTGAGGAATGTCTACCGATATTTGTTTTGTAATGAGGCAAGTAAAAAGTTTTTCTTTTATGGAGGAGACTATCCTAGCGTTCCCAAATGTAGGGGGAGTCTGTGATTCCATGTAGCAATTTAAAAAGAAAAACGATATCTAGTTTCTTCTACGAGTTCGAAGTGGTATAATTTTGTAATAAGATAGGCGTTCTTCGTAAGTTTCTAAGATATGACATTTGTTATCGGAATATGTCAGTTGGTACACGAAGCGCTTTTGTACTCGTCCAATTCTGTCAGTAGTGAAGATTCCAAACAGGACTATTAAATTTAAAATGCCGCGTAGAATAGTCTTGTAAATTATTATTGTTAGGCTGGGTTCTTTAAATGTTCTCATCTGACGACTTATTATCAATCAAGATATAACAAGAAAAGTGTATGAAAACTTCTAGAAAGCAGAAATAGTCAAAACAACAGTGAGATCATCTCCCTAACAACATAAATCACTATTTGACAATAAATACGGTTTGAACGTTTCGGGCGACCCTTCGGTTTGTTGACGACGAACAGTTATCCAGGAATCGGGTCGAGTCATCTGCGAGTTTACAGATTCTATCCCATCGATACAATTTTTATGGGTTCCATTTGTATTCAATTTGATTAGATTTATCATACGATGGGTACGTTGGTACACTTTTTACTGATATTGAAATAATCTCTATCTGAATACTGATCATCTAGTGGTCATCATTCCTCTATAATTGATAAATTGTTGAAACCTCAATATTACTGAGGAATTTTTCCAAAGTTTTTACAAATAAATAACCAAGTAAACTTCGTAAAGTATAACGAATAGAGGCTTATGACTTAGTCGTCGACGTTATGTTACCAGATTTTATTGATTTTATTGACAGCACTAAAATTCATCAATATCTACTACATAAGAATATATCAAGAAGGTCAGTTGACGAATAGAGCAGAAAAATATATTGAATTGTTCTGTCTCCGTATCTATACTAATATTATAGAGCTGGAGTGTTTGTTTGTTTGTTTGGTTGATCTTGCTAATCTCAAGAACTACTGTTCCTATTCGAAAACTTCTTTCAGTGTTATATAGCTCATTTATCGAGGAAGGCTGTATCATTAGGCTAAAATCAATACGAGTGGAGCACCAATTCTCAGTTTTCGCCAGTGGATAAAGTGATCCATGTGGAAAGTTTACGCACACAATTTTTTTTACAATTTATAAGTTTTTTTAATATCAGGGCGGGACAACGTCCGCCAGACCCGCTAGTATATTATTTATATATAAATATTGCATGTATATTATGTTCGTGGAAAGTAGAAGACAACTG
>JACEII010000168.1:25745-167956 GCA_014332785.1 Antheraea mylitta | reverse complement strand
CACCGCGCTCACCGGACGTTCGACATCTTGCTGTTTTGTCTCGCTTTGATTAGGTTAGGTTAGACTTGCGAAAAAGGATAGTACGAGCGTGCCTCGGCAGCGGTTGGCGAGCGCGATGCGTTTATTATGAAAGCACTCAAAACTTTTTAAAATAAGTATTCAATACGTATTTAACTTGTTTGTAATAACATCATATATCTATACTATATGATATTATTGTTATTACAGTGTTATTATATAAATTTTTAACCTATTGTTGATGTAATTAAAAACTTTATAATAGTATAATATGCGATATGTTGGTTATTATGTAATTAACAATATATATACCTTTTAACTAAATAGTAGTCTCCCAATTTGGAGTGACAGGGTATCTGTATACAACTAGAGCTTAATTCTTTTAGCTTGTTACGTTATGGGGAGTAGCCATTCCTGCTGCCGAAATGTTGTCGCCGTTGACTTTGGACTACACGGATTTCTAAAATATGACAATTTACAGTAATATAGCTGAGATCTGACATCGTCTGGAATAGCTCCGGTCATTTAGAAGCTACCTTTACGTACTCTGCATAAATCGCTATTTTTTTTTTTTTTTATAGAAGCGTGACTAAGTGAGGCTATAAACTATATATTATCACGCTAAGACGAATAGGAGCTGTGCAACAATGAAGAATGTTTGATAATCGTTTTTTTTTCCTTTTTGAGAGCTACCACTGCGTGTTTCTGTTAACCCACAGACACGGACAAAGTCGCGAGGAGAAGCTAGTAATTTATAAAATAATAACATGTATAAACACAGACGAATTGTAATATATTACATAGGATTAGACCACCTATCTATACTAATATTATAAAGGGGTAAAACTTGTGACGTTGTAGGAGGTTATCTCAGGAACTACTTGTTAGATTTGAAAAATTCTTTCATCGTCGTATAGCTCTTTTATCGAGGAAGTTTATAGGCTGTATATTACCACGCTAAGACCAATAGGAGCAGAGTACCAATAAATAATGTTTCAAAATGGGGATTTTTTTCCTCTTGAGAGCTTCCGCTGCGTATTAACGTTGGCCCAAAGCAATTATTCTAAGGGGACGAAGTCGGTGGGCAGAGGCTAGTGAGATATATAACGCATCTTGATCAACCATCACCCGCCTCACGTGCCTTCTTTACTGTGATATTTCTTTTAACTCGTCTAATAATATAATGCATTACAGCGATAACAAAGATATATATAAAAATAAAAAAATGTGCCTAGTAATATTGTACGAGGATATGGAAATGTATGTAGGGAGGCAATGAGCCGAGAGAGAGTGAACAACCCTCCCAGATCGCGAGGGTTGGATGTTATGATTTATTAACTTGCTTCAATAGATACATAAGTCGCCGAGTTCTTAAGCGGAGACCATATTTAGAAAAATGGAGCTTCGTCAAGTTTCTGCTATTATTATTTTATCAGATGTTTTACTACAAAAGGCGATGCATTAAAATATTCCGATATGCTTGACTTACAATAGAATATTTCTTTTTCACATAATCTAGCGGACCCGACGAACGTTGTTCTGCCTTGATAACAAAAGAAAATCCTAAAATTCAACCACAGGGCCATCTATCGTACAATTGTGAATCTAAACCATTCTTGAACCTACCTTAACAATCACAAAAAAATTGCATATTTATATAGTAGCTGTGCCCGCGGCTACCTCCGTGTGAAATTTCAATTATAAAACCAGTGATTAATAAAACCATACGATTATATTGTGTATTAAAATGAAATTTCAGATCAGTATCAAATTTCGCCCTGTAGATCTTTGCGTAGGTAAATCTTTTTGTTTTGTGTTTTCTTATAGGTCACATATATATATATATATATACAAATGTATGATATATATTAAACATATCCTATATTTTATACCGGTGTATAAACAATTACCATACCAAATTTCGTCAGAATCCGTCCAGTAGTTTTTGTGTGAATACAGTTCAAAAGTCAGACATACAAAAATATTAAAAAGTCAGGGTAATGTATTCTGTTATTGATTATAATCTCTCACAGAGTATTTTTTCTTTAAAATATTTAATGTATAGATTTCGTCCCATTAACCTTTTATTATATGTATAAATAATAGATCTTTACCTATGAAATTGCCATTTTGTATGAAAAATATTAAACGATTTTTTTTTCATATATTTTTTATTTGTATTAATCGAAGTAATCACCAATGCAATCAATGCATCTTTGCCAACGAAGTGGCAGTTTATTGATGGCCTTCTTAAAGAAATCAGTTGGACGGGAGGCACCAAATTCTTGAAAGGCGTTTTGTTCTGCCTCTCGGGTATTGATTTTTTTTTCCGCCAAGGAGTTATCCAAATTCTGAAAATGTAGTAGTCTGTAGGCGCAAGGTCTGGTGAGTAGGGCGGACGACGGAGAACTTCCAACCCCAGTTCTTGCAACTTGGAGACCGTCTGCTGTGCAGTATGAGGTCGCGCGTTGTCGTGCAGGAGCAGCGGAGACGAGCGATTGACCAATGCTGGTTGGAGATGTGCCAGCTTCTCCATCAATGTGTTCAGTTCTTCACAGTACACATCTGCAGTAATGCTCACCCCGTTTGGTAAGAAGCTGTGATGAATCACACCGGCGCTAGACCACCAAACAGTGACCATCACTTTTCTTGGGGTAAGTTTTCGTTTAGGGCATTGTTTAGGTGCTGAACCAGGATTCAACCAACTTGCTGAGAGCTTGCAGTTATCAAACAGAACCCATTTTTCATCGCTGGTAACAATGCGGTTCAAAATTCCTTCATTTGTGTGTCTGTTGAGCAGTGCAAGGCACGTCTCGATGCGTACTTCGCGCTGGCGATCATTGAGTTCGTGGAGTACTCATTTGTCAAGCTTTTTTACCTTGCCAATTTGACGCAAATGGACCAATATTGTTTTGACGCTAACGTTCTGCTACTAATTCAGGCGTAGATTGTGTGTCGTCAGCTTTCACAATCGCCTTTAATTCTTCAATGTCGACCAGTCTTCGGAAAACCGCGAGGTACTTTTTTCTGGTCGAGATTCCCAGAACGGAAGCGAGCAAACCAATAACAGGTGGTGCGTTGGTTTGTAGTGTTAGCTCCGTAAACGTCGTTGATGTTGCGTGCCGCTTGTGCCGCATTGCTGCCACGACGGTACTCATATTCCTCGAAATTTTAACGTATTCATGATGACAAAAAAGATTGAAATGCGATGAAAATGTAACATTAATCAATAAACAAATGACTACTTTTGGAAAGAGAATTCCATATTTTTGAAATTAGAATACTTAGCCAAACAAAAAACATTTTGATTTGAAATGGCCAGTACTGCAGAACGGCAATTTCATAGGTAAAGACCTATTATAAAGATTATCTTATTATGTCGCCTTTATTAAGGTCTCAGGTTCACAATAGGATTTGAACAAATAGCTCGTTTTCTGTCTATTGATCGGTGATTCGTTTACAATCCAACATCAGCGTTAGGTATCATTAAAAGACCATAGTAAACGAACTAAATAAGAAATATGACCATCAGAGAAAAGCCATTTCATTTCCATCGAAGCGTAAACGATTTAGAAGGGCCATAATTGCGTTAAGCCCTAACTTATATTTATGTTGTATTTTATTAAATTAAAAAGAGTACAGTTTGTTGTTTTGATTTTTTACTAAGCAATATCTTATACCTTTAAACGAGCAATCCTTGTATATTTTTATATTTGTATACTAGCTGTTGCACGCGGCTCCGCACGCGTTTTTTTTTTAATATATTAAATAAATGTAAAATTTTGATCACATATCTAGTGTAAATTACAATAATACTCTTTCAAAAATATTTGTAAGTATCACACGCACATCATCTACAGTAACAGGTAACATGTACTTGTACATTATATATGTGAATACGAATAGTGAATCGAATGGGAAGAGATTTATCATCAGCCACATAACTGGAACTTTAAACTGCTATATATGACCCTTAGTGCCCACTTACACTATATAAGAAAGTAATGAAAATATTAAGCTATACATTTTCGAACAATATGTGTTAAATCTTTTATTATATAGATATAATATGTCCATAGTGTCGATATAATTAAGTTATTATCATACCTTGCTATAATTTAAATCACATATAAACATATGTGAGGTGGCCAAATTGACACCATTTACACCGATTTCAAAAAAGCCTTTGATAAAATAAATCATTTTATTCTTATTAAAAAATTAGCTCTTTATGGAATTCACGGTAATTTACTTCGTTGGGTACAATCCTATTTAAATAATAGAAGTCAATTTGTAGCTATTAAGGGTTCTACTTCCTTACCATTTCTCATTAAGTCAGGTATGCCTCAAGGCTCTCACCTTGGCCCACTATTCTTCAAAGTTTTTATAAACGACTTAATTATTCAACTTTCTTGTGAATCATTACTTTATGCAGACAATCTCAAAGTGTTTAAATCTATTAGTTCTACTTCTGATTGCTTCTTTCTACAACAAGGTCTTGTCTTATATCCCGTTGGTGTATTGATAACTTTATGTACCTTAACGTTGACAACTGTTTTGTTATTTCGTTTACCAATAAGAGATATAAAATTTCCTATCCTTACATAATTGACAATCAATTACTAGCAAGAAAATCTTTGGCGAAAGATTTAGGCATCTTATTTGATGATAAATTATCATTTAGAGAACATTACCATGACATCACTAGTAGAGCTTTTAGAATTTTAGGTTTCATAACTAGATCATCCTTATCTTTTAAAAACCCTAACAGTCTTGTCATCCTATTTAACAGTTTAGTTCGTAGTATCGTCGAGTATGCATCTGTAGTTTGGTCACCTTGTTACACCATACATTCTAAATCTATTGAGGCAGTTCAAAGAAAATTTTCAAAAATTCTATGTTACAGGTATGGTTATGCTCGCAGTGTCTCTTCTTACTGTGACAGATTAAATAGATATAACATTATACCATTACATGTTCGTAGAATTCAACATAATCTAGTATTTCTTCATAAATTGCTGCACAATTATATTTCATCTCCCTCCTTGCTAGAGTCTCTTAATTTTAACACCAATTTCAGTTATCGTTTTCCTAAAACATTTATTCTTAAAACTTATATGAATAATACTTCTTATTTCAACCCAATTGTACGTATGACTCGTATATATAATGAGCTTGCAAGCAAACACATTTCATTAGACATATTTGACCATCGGGCATTCAAATTCAAAAAAACAGTTAAACACATTTTATATCCATGACCATCTCAACAACAGTTACTATATTATATTTTAATATTCATTATTTATGTTTGCCAACCTGTTCTTTTTTTCTTCCATGTGGTAATTTTAGTTTTCATAATTGAATTCATTTGAACTTTTTCGTTTATTCTTTTATATATAGTTTTTTTAATCCAATGTTTCTATTCTATTAAAACAATTTATTATTTCCTTATTATTATTAGTGTAAGTTAATTTTCTATGTGATAAAGCGTTTGAGGTCTTCAATTTAGTTTATATTTTTTATTATTGCTATTGTATTATTATTTTTGATTATCGACTGTTGCTTTATCCATGTGTAAATAAATAAATATGACTTTCAATTACAACAGCGATACCCTTGGTGTTACAGTTGTTCATAGGCAACGTTAACCACTTACCATCAGGTGGGCCGTCAGCCTGTTTGCTGCCTTTTGGTATAAAAAAATCTTGGAGTCCAGTACAGCTCGTGTATGTTTACAGTGAACAACATATTTTTGATTAATTTCACTTGGACGAAGGCACGGATAACAGCTTATCACTACATAGTGTAAGAAAAAGTACTGTTCCACGTCTGTCTATATGTCTGTTCGCGATAAGATCAAAAACTACAGAACGCATCTTCATGCCGTTTTCACCAATATATAAAATGATTATTGGGCAAGGTATAGGTATAGTTTGTCTTATTATCAGGGCGAGCAACGTCTGCTGAACCCGCTAGCTTAAAATAAAACAGCTAATTAGTTACTTATTTGTCCGTAAAATTCCCGTTCAAATAATACTTGTAGTCCGGTGAAGCTATTAAGACCTTGCTAGATCAATAGCGTAGTCATTTCTAAGAAAAAAAAACCGTTCAAATAGGTCCAGCCGTTTCGGAGATTACCCGTAACAAATAAAAAAAAACAGACATATCCACAGAATTAAAAAAAATGTTGATATTTGTAGCATCACGGATATTTTTAATATAAAATACACTCATTTTACTTTTATTATACGTAATATATCACAAATCAAAAATTGGGTACAAAACTAACGTAGAATAAAGTTTTTGAGGAGTTTTTGGCGGGATTTTAGTTTGTCATGTAGTGGATTTTATATTTTATTCATAATCTTGTCTTACTTATCTGTATATTGTATTAAATTGGTAGAGTTTTATGTAATATGGTTCGTTTATTGCGCATAAATGAAATGAAAGATAAATAATACCGCGAAACATGAATTCTGTTGTCTTGAAAATTAAGAAGGTAAAAATTTACGAAATATTACATAGAGGATTTGGCGCTTATACCTTTACATTATCTTGGATATAGAAAAAAACTACTTATATTAACTACTTCAGAATTGGTAGTATGGATTAATTCCTTTGACTATCTTATTGGATGAATATTATTACTACTAAACTTTTTGAATAGCGACACAAAATAAACTTTAGAAATGTTTGCGATATAAACGTACCACGTATAATTAAAAATTGGAAACAAAAATAACGTAGAATTAACTGTTTTAATAGGAACACAAAATAAACCATGAAAATATTTGCGAGAGATTGTTATCGCGTTACCATGGCAACGCATATAGTACTGACATTAACACGCATCGAAAGCTTCCAAAATAGCCCAATTTTGAGACATTCTTCATTAGTGCTCAGCTCCTATCGGTGTAAACATTATGATATGTAGCCTATAGCCATCCTCGATAAATGAACTATCTAACACTAAAAGAAACTTTTAAATCAGATCTGTAGTTCTTGAGATTATCGCGTTCAACCAAACAAACAAACAAACAAACTCTTTAGCTTTATATATTAGTATAGATATTTAGGATCTCGGAAACGACGTAGTGTATTTGCATCAAACTTAGAATATAGGTAGTTTCGGGGACGATAAATCCATCTAGCTAGATTTTATGCATAGAAGACTTTTTTAACTGAGTTTTCAGGCAATAAAAAAATATAGCTAGAATATTAAAGTAAATTTCACCGCCGCTGTCGAAACAAAAATAGCTCAGATGGCAATCGGTTGCTTCGAAAATCCGTGTAACCCCAGTTCGAATCCGAATGACAGCATAAGAGATATATTTTTTTAATATTATTTTTTTGTGAAAAAAAAAATAATTTTATAAGGCAACCTTTTTTTACGTGGGGAAATCCTTTTGTAATATATGTAGGTAGATCTAAATAATGTAATATTTTTATAAGTAGTTTTAAGCTGTCATGTTGCACCTCTCTCCGATAACATACGTCTTGCGGTACAGTTGCGTTTTATTGAGCTCCCTAATAATAGAACCTTTTGGAGGTTTTCAACATCCATATCACCTTTATGGATACCCACCCTCCCAGGGGAAAGAGTGGGTTATGTCCGACTCGCACGCACTAAAACCCCACGGTGTACGTCTTCCGCTATGGTTGGGGTGGCACGAGATCTCGATATATATCTACCAGTTCTTCTTTGGCGGAGAGGTCCGCTTAGTGGTTCCTCCTCGCGAACCCTATCCACCGCCTCCTTCTGCGAGACAACCTCCTCACAGAAGGAAGCAACAACATTCCACACATTCTCGCTGCCGAGCATGGCTTTGACGACGCCTCACCAGATACTTCATCCGGGTCCCCATCCTGACACGGACTCCCTCCACATATATGTGGGCCCCCGGAGGTGACCCTTTCCGAGGCCCATGGAACATTAGGGCTTCGGTCTTATCGAGGGCCACCTCGAGGCCCAGTCTTCTGATGCACCCGACCACGAGAGTTACAGCCTCCGTGGCCAGGCGCAATAAGTTTTCTGTTTCCCCCCCTCGGGCTCCGACTAGGGTGTCGTCCGCGTAGCAGATGAAGCGCGCTCCAGAAGGGAGCGCGCTGCGGAGAACCCAATCGTAGTCCATGTTCCACAGGAGTGGCCCTAACGCCGACCCCTGTGGAACGCCGCGCGCGGTGTTGCGCCGGACCATCCGCCCTCTGGCGTCCACGAAGGCGACCTCTCTCCCGTCGAGGTACGCCTCCAACAGCCGCCGCAGATACAGGGGCACTCCGAAATATCGGAGCGCCTCCAGTATAACACTGTGCGACAGACTGTTGAAGGCGTTGGCGATGTCCAAGGACACCGCCAATATTCTTTCGCCCTCAGAGGTCGCCTCCGTGGAGACCTTTTTCAGGAGGATCAGGGCGTCCAGCGTGGAACGCCCCGACCGGAAGCCAAACTGCGCATCCGACAGGTTCGACCCCACTTCCTCTAGATGCCGGACGACCCGGGAGGCAACGATCCTTTCGAGCACCTTCCCGGTGTCGTCCAGCACGAAGCTCGGTGATCTCGTGCGACCACCAGTACACCGCCCTCCTCTTCGGACGGTGTACGCTCCGCGGCATCGACGCGTCGCATACCTCCGTGAGAACGTCACAGAAGCGGACTGCGGACGCGTCGATATCTCTGTCCGGGGAGACATGGCCTAGGCCTGGACGATGGCCGCCTCTGTCGCTCGCTCCGAATCGAGACGGCTTATCGTCCAACGGGGGAACTTCGCACCCGTCCGGGGGCGGATTGCCGGCACATCGTGGGAGGTGGAGACCTCGAACCTGATGTATCGGTGGTCCGATAAGGTCTCCACCTCCTCTATCACCCTCCACCCCCGGACACGGCGTGCGACCGACGGGGAAGCGACCGTTACGTCCACTATCGATTCCCCGTTATGTGGCACGCACGTGTAAGTGTTCCCCTGTTGAGAAGGGACAACCCATGTTAGGCTGCCCACTCCTCAATGGCCTCGCCACGCGGGTTCGTGGCCGCCGCTCCCCACGACCTGGATTTGGCATTAAAGTCGCCCAGGACGACGATGGGGAGCGGCTCAAGCCACCTCACGACCGGCCCCAGTGTGTCCAGAAAGGACTCGAACTCGATAAGGGGCCGGTTCGGGGAGAAGTAGACCCCGAGGGTCGCAAGACCCCGTGAAGCAACCGCCACGAACCCAGAGCCCCTCTCCTTGACCGAGAGGGGCAGTCCCCCCCCCCCCAGACAATATAACCACGGAACCGTCCGCGTCCCCGGCCAAGTGAGGCTGGTCCAGGACTCGGTACAGCTCCGTGACAACGGCCACATCCATATCCCACTCCGCCGCCACCGCCTATAGGAGGAGGTCCTGAGCAGCGGCGCAGTGGTTTAAGTTACACTGGAGGTAGCTGCTGTGGATGTAGTCCATAACTAGGTCACAGCAGCCACCTCCATATCAACCCTTTTAAACAAGGGCAGTTTCCCTTTGACATGGGAGGTCTACAGTCGCCTCCCCTCTCTCCCCATAATATGGCCTGCCGGCCTGCCGACTTCGGCGCAGACGGCACACCGCGGCTTGTCGACTTTACAGTCCTCCGCGTGGTGACCGTCTTTTCCGCACCGGAAACAGGCCTCCCTTCTGTCCACGACCGATGGACATTTCGGTCGAGTGTGGCCCAAGCCCATTATTTTATAAGGCAACCTAACAGTTTATTTGAATTTAAAAATGTTTTTTAAAGAACCGAGCTAGGCTCGGTCGCCCAGGTACTTATTTTTAAGTGACATTACTAAGATAACTCTTGTGTAACTAAGTGTGTTAGCGCGTGACATAAGTTTTTTAAAGTAACAAGTGTATTGTCTAAGAGCAGATAATTACCTCATCTAAGTGGCCAATATTCATAGATTTGAAATATAATAAGTTTGATGATTGCATTGAAACCTATAGTTTAATTTGAAATTGATCTATACTAATATTATAAAGCTGAAGAGTTTGTATGCTTAAACGCGTTAATCTAAGGGACTAGGAGCCTACCCAATTTGATTATCGACAATCACTAACGCAAATAGGAAACGGTAAAATGTATGAAGATGACATATCTGAACGCTATAACACGTGATTTTATCACGTGAATCACGTGATATAGCGTTCAGATATGCCATCTCTATACATTTTTCCGTTTTCTATTTGCGTTAGTGATTGTAGATAAGTAACTTGCTAAGACCCCCTGGTTCGATTTAAATTCTGTCACTGTTAGATAGCTTATTTATCGAGAAAGGCTATAGGCAGCATCATCATGCTAAGACCAATATGAGCACCAATGTTTGTTTCGAAATTGGGGTTTTTTGGTGGTAAATGATAAATACAAAAACTGAATATATTATTTATGCACATGATCGAACTTACAGCTATATTCAGAGCGGCTTTTTTTTTTCTCGAAATGACTACGCTCTTGACCCATCAAGGTCTTAACAGCTTCACCGGACCACTAAGGCGAGCGCTTAAGGCACCCAGCCGATTTTATTATGGCAACCAGCTCAAGGGTGCACGGTACACCTCGGCTTGGCTGTTGCCTGTTGCATGCAAAATCGCGACCTATCTTAGCTAGCCTAGCTAACTATTCATATATATATGAGTTGTTGAACCGTATATGTGTACCAAGCATACACGCCTCAACAACTCTTCCATATATTTATTATCGGAAAATTGAGAGTTTTTCAGTTCGATAAGGGAAAAAAAGTAAACCCTTCCACTTTCATGTGTAAGCGTGTAGGCGTGCGCGTGTGTGGGGGTGATCGTGTAGTGTTGTAGCGGTGATGTATATTTGTGTGTCACCGTATCGCGCAAGCAATGCACTCAAGGGCTCCCTACCGAGGGATCGAACCTAGGCTTGAGCCGCTGTCGTGGGAGGCCTAATCGGGTGTGCGAGAGCGAAATTAACCCCCAGACCACGGCGGCGTGATCTGTGGTTACGCGGGCGTGGGCGTGAACACGCTCTGTTTCGAGGGACAGGCTGGTACTGATCGTTCGCTGACGTGATTGGATCAGGAGGGTCGGTAAAAATGTGTCGCGGACGTCTTTTATAACGTGCAGCGTTAGGTACGGGTTCATAGTTTGCGGCGGATACCACTAACGGACTGGGATGATTCGTGGCTTTTTCAAACTAGCTAATCGTAAGTGATTTTACGTACGCCCAGATAGAAGGGATCTCTAAGTCTCTATGGAGATCGACTCTCCGGATGTACCACGGGGCACCGGTCACTTTATGTAAGACACGGTTTTGGAGAACCTGCAGCTTATTAAAGTTATCTTTGGACATATGCGCAAAAACGGGGCAGCTATATGTCATCACGGGACGGATACACGTCTTATACAAAGTGAGCTTGTGTCTGAGGGACATCTTACTCTTACGACAAAGCAACGGATGGAGGCGATCCAAGACCATAGCGGCTTTGTTTCGCACTCTGTCTATATGTGAATTGAACTTTAAATGTTTATCTAATGTAACACCGAGATATTTGACCTCTTCGACCCAAGGGATATCGATTCCGTATAGCCTGATGGGCTCAAATTTATTAATGCGTTTCGTGGGATCGAAGAGTATTGCGGCACTCTTATCGGGATTAACTTCTATGCGCCATCGACAAAACCATTCACTGAGAGTATGAACGGCTTTTTCGATGCGCTTCCTAAGAAAGTCCGACCGCCAGCCGGAAGTGTAAATAACGGTATCGTCAGCGTAATATCCTACCTCGACCCCCCGAGACCGAGGTAGGTCATTGATGAACAGATTGTTGAGCGTGGGCGCGAGTATGGAGCTCTGTGGCACACCTGAGCGTATCGGGTGGGGCAGCGATAGTTCACCATCCACTCTGAAGCGGAATGTCCTATCAGTGAGATAATCGCGGATAATATGAATTAACCTATCGGGTGCGCGAGATTTACATAATTTATGGATAATCCCTCCGTGCCAGACCTTATTGAAGGCCTTGGCGACATCGAAGAAGACTGCAATTGTGCGTTTCGGTTTACGTTTCGGATCGGCGTTAAATTTAGAGAAAATGTACTCCGTGAGGCAGTGAACTTGATTCATGCAATAGTGTTCGGCGCGAAATCCGAACTGCTCAGGTGGTATTAATTTTAAATCTGTAATCGTGAACTGGAGACGGTTCAGAAGGAGCCGCGCGTAAAGTTTTCCTAAGGTATCTAACAGACTAATGGGGCGATAGCTAACGGGAAGCGTAGCTTTCTTGCCGGGCTTGTGAATACCTATCACTATGGCCTTTTTCCAGACGGCCGGAAAGTGACCCTGGGACATGGCCGCATTGAAGACGCAGACCAATAGAGCTATGATGCGATCAGGAAGGAGTTTCAGCACCTCGTTCCTGATCCCATCGGGATCTGGGGACTTTCTAGGCTTGAGACGCTTAATTGCGCCTGCAACTTCATCGAAAGTGATCGCGGTTAGGGTATCCGCCGGAGGAGACGCGAGTACATGCTCCGCCGCTGATTCGATTAATCCGTTATGGGAAGGGTCAGTGTTTTCAGTGTTTGGCGAGCACTGTTTCTCTAAGCTTGCGGCAAGGCATTCTGCTTTATCTATGCTATCGAACGCGGGAGGCAACCCGGGGCCTCTGTCGAGAGGAGGCATTGGAGTGCCCATATCTGATTTGAGAGTTCGCGCTAGAGTCCAGTACGATAGGTGAGGCGGCTGGAGACCCTCCAGGAGTCTGTCCCACCTGTCACCTCGGATCTCAGAAATACGAGACTTGACTGTTTTTCGTAACGAACGTAAACGATTGCGATTCTCTACAGACGGGTAAGCGTCGTAAGCTCGAGTCGCGGCGTTCTTTTCCGTGATCAATGCTCTCACGTCGTCAGGGAGTATAAAACGGCGATCGTGCGCCGCTTGTACCTCTTTCGAGGTCACCCTGACGGCGGTCTGGAGATAATCAACCAGGGAATCGATGGCCGAATCCGCGTCGGCTTTAGACACCAACACGTCCGGAATCCTGTCTAAACTACTAGACGATGGATTTTCTTTAAAATGATGAACGAGTTTCACGTAATCCGCCACCCTAACCGACGGCGGGGTGAAGTCTGAATTGTGACCTAACTGTAAAACAACCGGGCGATGATCTGAATCAAGTTCGTGTACGACTTGTATGAGTACGGTACAGGAAGCGTGATATTTTTTAAGAGAGCTATGTCTAAAACTGTGGGTCGGCAATGATCTTGATAGTGCGTGGGCTCCGAAGGGGCTATGACGTCAAACGCGAGAACCCTACCTAGTTCGTCGAGTATCCTCCCGTTACGAGAGGTACACGGACTATTCCAGATAACGTTCCCGCTATTGAGGTCCCCCGCTATAATAACTGAATCTCCTAAATTAAGTAGGGCCTACAAATCGGATCTTAGCAATTCTTTGTTCGGTGGCAAATACGCGGAAACTAAAATAATATTCGAGTGACCGGTCATACCTAATTTACACACTGACACTTCCATATTGGTTAGCGCGGGTGGATCTAACGGCATGCAATACAACGAACGCCTAAAATAGATTAACGTGCCACCCCCGCGGGTGACACGGTCATTCCTGTCTATACAGTAATTCGCGATTCTCGGATTACGCATACTCGGTTTTAACATCGTTTCCTGGATGAGAAAAACGTCAATCTGTCTATCGCGCAAAAAGCCAGCTACTAGATCGCGCTGTGTTAGAAGAGATCTCGCGTTGAAAAACGAGAGACATAGACCGCGTGGTTTTATTTTATTAAGACCCATGAATTTTATAACTTATTTAAACTAGGGTGACCGGGCGATGCGCTGGATGGTGGCTCCGATAGCCGGGAATTGCGCTAGAGCGGTGAGAAGGCCAAAGTCCTCTTCTACCTCGACGATGGCGTAGAAGGCGAGGACCTCCTTCATGTCGTGTTCGCGGAGTAAATGCTTCATCCTGTCGAATTTACCCGCGAGAGAGGATGATGACTCATAACTCGCCTGTGGCGGTGGCGCCTGGGGCCTGGAAGAGGCCTGAGGCTGAGGTCGGGGAGCCCAGGGGGCCATAGGGACCCGCCCGGGTTGAGCCGCGCGCGGCACAGAGGGTGGCGAGCGCGGTGAGGTTGTGGGCGCGGACGCTACCGGGGCGCGGGAGGCACCCGGCAGGTCTGGGAAGGCCTCCACGGACATGAGAGGTGGAGGCGGAGGACGGGCGGCGGCTACAGGCGCCCTGGGCGCCTGCCTCGCCTGACGGGGACGTTGTGTGCGCGGCGCGCGGGGACAGCCGCGATAATTCGCGGGGTGACTCGCGTTACCGCAGAGCATACAGCTGGGAGGATCGGGAGGACCTTCGTGGCGTGGTCTCCCAGGCACTTGACGCACCTGAGGCGAAGATGGCAATTCTTTGCCGAGTGCCCATAACACTGGCAGTTATGACACTGCGACGGAATATGGGTCTTGCGTGGGGGCTCAACGGTGACGCCGTTGAGGTCGCACACAGATGTGAGCGAAAAGATGGCCTTGCCCTCCTGCGACCGGTCGAGGAGAACAAGCACCATGTTGTAGGGAGCACGGGTGCGTGGGTGGTACATGCGATGTACCTCACGCACGGGAAAGTTCTTCTCCTTAAGGGAGAGGGTGACATCCTCGACCGAGATTTCGGCCGGGACACGGCGAAGCACGACACGGAGGAGGCGCTCCTCTTCGAGAGCGTACGTGAAATACGCGAGTTTCGATTCAGTAAGGAATCGTATGAGCGCGCGATGGTCTTCGGACGTGGGACATTTTACGCGAATGCCCGCCGGAGTGCTAAGGGCATTCGTATAATTGACCTTAAGGGTCTTCAAACGATTAGAAATCGCACTCCATTGGGACTTGTCCTGAATCGTGACTGGAGGCGGGGGGCGCGGCTTCCTATCTGCGGAACCCGCAGGGTGAGAAGGAGTGAGCGAGACGGAGCTAGGTCCTTTCGTCCGCGGTTGACTACACGGTATAGCCACGGCCGGCACGCGAGCGCCACCTATGTTGGTGACTTTGATCGGGCCTGCGGAACCCGAATTCGTCAGGCTAGCCGGACGACGCCTACTGTACGAAACGGTCGTATAACCGTCCTTGTCTAACTGCGCAGAAGGCGCGGGGGTCGCGGTCGCGGTCGCGGTAGACTCGGCGGACGCCGTCACGTCTAGCTCCATCTCGGAGCCGGTCTCCGAATTGGAGCTAGGTATCGAGGCCTCAAGTAGGCCTTTGTCGCGCGCGTCTAGAGAAGACTGCGGCGATAAAGTCGCGAAAGAGTTCGCGGTCGGAATGTTAAAAAGGCCCTCGGAGGCCTGCGATGTAACATTGCGGAAGGTTAAATTAATAATCTCCTGGTCTAGACCGCTCGGGAGGAGATTTTTGCGGTATAATTCTACCAAAGCTAACGGATCCATCGCGGTGGATCGAGGAGAGGGAAGGGCCGTGAAACAACCTCCCTGCCTTAAGGGCAGTAGGGCACGCTGAACGGATTAATCACGGGTCTATCCTGGGTGCAGATCAAGAGAGCTGTTTAAAATGAGCCAGAAGAAAAAAGCAATACAGGAAATACGTTAGCGAGACAGGCAGGTTAAATAATTTGCATAGATATAGAACAAATAAATAAATGGATATCTAGACAAATAAATAATTGAAATAAATAAAGTTATAAAGAAATGACGACTATAAAGGGTAAAGAACTACGTAAATAAATAGATAAACTAATGAGTAAACAAATAAATGTACCAATATAATATAATAAACAAAGCAATAAATACATAAAAAGGAAGGGTCTCACTCAATTTCGAGAAGAAAAACTATCAGGTGTTACACAGCTGCGGTGCACGTGGTGCGCCCCGTCAGGCGGATCGGTACTTCAATGTGAAAGCTGAACACTTCAGTCTGTATACACTGTATCACAATAATAAATATCGCTCCGAGCGCGGACGCAACCGATTCCGGCCGCGTCAGAATCGGGACTCCATTCAGAGCGGCCAATAAGACTGACAAGGATGGTACTTATAATTTCTCATTATTAAAGTTTATCTATGTGAAACCGGGGCAGATTACTTGTTTATTATAATTTAGATCAATAATTAACACCTTACTAAAAAACGTTTTCTTCTAACTGACCTATGCTTGGCTTTATGGGCGTTTACAGTTTCACCGAACTTCTAAGGCGAGTGCTTGAGACACTCGGCCAGCTCAGAGTATCATGCGCAAGGACCTATAGGCAGCCTCGGCTTGGGCTGTACTGTAAATTGCAACATAAGCACATCGAGTTATACTATCCTACGTAACTCATATATTTATTAAGCTTATTATGTTTTGTACACTTGGTATAAAAGAATTACCCGAATTAAGTTGATCTTGGTGTGCGATAAGAAAGCTTGCTAAACGAATAATATTGTCAGCGTTCACAGAACCATCTTAGGGAGTAAAGTGTATTATTGTTATCTGATCCAAACGTAGCAAGGACTAGCAATGTGTTGACCCCTGTAAGTCATAAACTAGCAATCTGATATACATCGCTAATTGACTGGGCAATAAAACAGAATGTCTGGAGTTAGAGGGCCACGGCCGAGTGCGTTAACCCCATTGACGATATATTCATATAAACAGCTAATAACGGAAGAGAGGTTCCTTTGAATTTATTATGGACTATAAGCGGGCGCGGCGAACGTTAGGCCGCTTTGATAATTAAAAAAAAGAACCTTGATAAATTATATACCTAAACCTTACTCGTGAATCACTTTATCTGCTGGTGAAAGACGCATGAAAATCCGTTTAATAGATTTTGAGTTGATCGCGAACAGATAGGCAGACGTGGCACAGGACTTTCAAATATGTAGTGATTATTTAAAATGTAAGTTAATTTTTAAGGATATTGATTCGCCTAACCGTAAAAATAGTCATTTTATAAATGAAAATTGAATTTATCTTTAATAAAAAAAAATCTTATTTCAATTTTATTTTACATAGAAAGAGAAGGCAGGGCATTGTCGGTAAGAGGAAATAAACTGGTCCGCAGATTTACTCGTTGCACACGAAGTGTAAAATTACATTATTTAAAGCCTATTTTCAGAGCCATAACAATGTCTTCAGGGCATTGTTGGGACTGCCTCGATATTGTAGTGCATCCGGCATGTTTACTGAAGCTTGTGTGGATGATTTTTACGCAATCATTCGTAAAAAGCAAAATCCCTGATGGATCAAATGTGTGGCAGCTCAAATAATGTCTTGAAGATGTTACCAAGTAGGCCAGATAGTTTGTTTGTTCACAAATGGACAAAATTGTTAAAAAGTGTGGGCATATATACAAGTTGATAACTTCTGATTGTGTGGATGAAAAATGTTATTTCTAATTGCACTAAAATATGGTGTATACCTCTAACATAGACTAAGCTTTACTAACAAAAACAAATGGATGTAGTATCTAAATTTAATAAATTATTATTATTATATTCTTATATAAAGAAATATCTGTTGTTTATAAGGGATAACGTCACAAAGGACTAAACCAATTTTGATGTAATTTTTACTGGTTAATAGAGGACGTTTCAGAGTATTGTCTACGCTAAATATAATCACAGTTTTCCAAAGGAGTAAGCAGTAATGATGTAAATGTAAAATGAAATAAAACAAAGGTAACTAGAATTCAATAAACGAGTTATATGATTTAAGAAGTAATCATAAAGTTGACATACAAAAAAATAACACAATCCGTGATTGATACAGACATAACACGTTATTTTCATGATGACAACAATATTGTCACATCAACGATATTGCAAGCACAAATTAGTTGTGAATAGGATTTACGTATGGTTTTCTACTATCTCGCTATACTTTTCACACAGTAATACATTGCTTAATTGACAGAGATAATTTAACTAACCAACGCTTAATTGTCAAATTCAATCATAGTAAGAATAGAGTAGAATAAAATATGAACAACAAAGGTTGGTTTTCGCATGTATGTATAGATATTATTATTTGTATTTATTTTTCAACCTCATAAAATCTATATTTAGTATTGTATAAATATTGTAAATTGTACACGTAAGGAGCGTGATGTATGATGACTAGTGACTTAAAGGGCGTAGAATCGTCAACAGTATTGAAAAATATTTACAGAATTAAGAAATAGACGTTTCAATTGGTAATAATGGTTTATTAGTAAAGATGGATACTAATGGTTTTTAATAATCGACCGCTAATAATAAATAGCGAATAGTGGTGGTGAGTCGCTTGTAGTTGATTGCGAACTGAACTACTGCAAATATATTATCTTAATACTAAAATGTTAAAGTGCAAGCACTGCACAAATTATATATAATACCTAACGAGCGGTTCGGTTATGTAACTCCAACCACAGACTGTTTTTAACTATTAGACAAATGAAAAATGTTGACAAACTGAGAAGGGAAAGGGTGTAACAAATTGAGAAATAACCGTCTATTAAATATGTTGTCTACGTCCAACCCCTAAATAATTCAACTTATCCATAGTATTTATCTCTCAAATTTCATATAAGAAAACCTTAATTTAGTTATGTATTTATTTACATAATAGATAGTCTTTGTAACTATGTGTAAATGCAAACATATTACAAAATTTTTTTAAATTTAATAAGGGAGTTTTTTGCAGGATCTTGGAACGCCATTTAGTGGTCTTTATATTACATCCATAATCTTGTGTTATTTAGCTCTATAATGTGTAATGTTTGTGATGTTTTACGTAATATAGTTTGGTTATTGTGCACAAGTGAAATGGATCGGAAATAATACTACAGAGCATGGATTTTTACTTGCCACAAAAACTTCCAGGAAAGTTCTAACAAGACGGCCACCATCTTGTTAGTTAATTGAAGTTATATCAATAAATTTGTAATATCGTTACTCACTTGACAATGGCAGTAATAGTCTACTAGAACACTGGTTGCCAAAGAAAAATAGAAGAAGAAAACTTAATATGAATGTGTTCTAACGCTCAAATCGATTGTCATTTGTCGATTGTCAACTGTCATGTTCAAAGACCCAAATATAATATTATAAAAATTAATGATCGTCCAGTGGTTGAAATTCGACCATTATTCTCTAATTCTTGAAATTTTAACAATAAGGAAAAAACCTATGACACAAAAGCTTAACTATTATCTACTACAAAAACACAAAGAAAGAAAACAGAGAATGGAGATGTACTTAATTGTTTTGTCTCTGTTTATTTACATATGTAAGACTTATTTCTAAGTTATTAGTTACCAGTATCTCATAAGGCTTAACCAGCACTAACAATGTAAGCGCCTGAAAACTTCTTCTCACGAATTCATTACAATACATCTAATTTATTATATACTAGCTGACCCGTGCAAGTTGCACCTAATCGGTTATTAGCGGTTTCAATTATATTTTTAAACGCAAAAAATCTTAAACCGCCAAAAGACCCGATTGCAGCGACGTCTACCGCTTCCAACTATAAATTCAATCTATCCAGGGACTCAACCAAACATATACCCAGTTGATATGTGAAGAATTTTTTAAAAGAAGCCTAAAACCCGTTTGGACCATTATGTACTGAGTCTAATTAAGATACAAACTAACTTACATATATTGCCAATAAATGTCTTCCCATTATTACTTAGGTTGCCCCTGTGCCGCTCAACTTCGCGCCCGTTCACTATTCGCGTAGAGCCTGCTTCAAGACTCAACAATATTCAGAAAACTAAATTTGTCATATATGGAATGAACATACGTACTGACAGATCGCTAAATTGAGATTCGTCTTCTACAATGCAATGTAACTATTATCTACAGACAGACAAAAAATTTTAAAAACTATAGAAATGTGTTCTGTTATTTATTCTAACTCACCCCAGAGTATTTTTTCTTTAAAATACTTAATGTACAGATTTCGTCCCGTTAGCCTTTTATTATATGTATGGATGTAATACTATACCTATAATAAGTATGTTATTCTAACTTGTCTGTACTTTTAGATTTTCATGGAAAAAAAATTCAGGTATCTAGGGATAAGTAATGAAATATATTTTAATCATTTTTAGAAATGTCTGTCTGTCTGACTGTTTGTTTGAACACGTATCACTGCTAAAATACTGCCTTCACGATTAAACCTCAAGAGAAACATAAAGCATATCTTCGAGTAACAGTTAGTCTTGGTTTCATTAGAATCCGTTCACTCTATCAAAAGTTATTGTAATTTTAATGACGACGCAACTTAAGTACGAAAGAAGTAGGTAAGTAAATGGACTTAATACATTCAGATAATTTTATTTGTCACTATTTTTTACATTAGGTTATACCCTGACGGAGTCGCGGGCACAGCTAGTCATATATAAATGTAATATACAAACTTATATAAACCTTTCTGAACAAATTCCCTAATCGATATTGAAAATCACATCTAAATCTAAATTGCGTAGATTTTTTTATTATTTTTATTTTATTCTGCAGACTCTTGGTCCGCACCTTTTTTTTTGCTTATATGTAGTATTATGTATACGTAAAAATTGTATCCGTGACTATTTTGTTTATTAGTAATTTATGAAATATTAACTGTTCAATTATTATTAACTATTTTTGTTTTAATGACGTTATTGTTTATATAGCGCTTGCATTTCCATTCTTTATGGCCATTTTTAGGTTGTAATCCACAATATCCCGTGTCGGAGCGTCCACGTTCCGACGGATGAACCTACTTATCGCGTCGTCAGTAACGTCGGTACAGTAGACACAGGTGTCGGTGTGTCTAGATATTGCCGCTATAGCATGTGAAACGCTATCGTGGATTGGAATTGAATTGCGTAGTTTGGAATAACTAAGGAAACACACAGACGCGAAACGAGAGTCAAGTGGGTTTTGGATTCAAAAGGCTATTATAGAGTGGATCAATTTGTGAACGACGGTGATGTCTAAGATTGATTCCTCTCTGTGCATCTATTAAAAACAATTGTATGATGTATTGGGAATATATATGTTAAAAAAAGTAATCGATCCAGTTTCTTGTCTGTTGTTCTACATGAGTGAGTTGTTTTCCGAACCGGTGGTAGTTTTGAAGTTCATGAGTGCCTTATTAGGGCTTAAACTGAATATTTTTGATTTGATTTTTTTTTTTATAAATATTGTCTTTATTATAAAACTGATAGTAATTCATGCATTGATGTCATTATTCATTGATAGTACCGAATCGAAATTAGATTATCATTTAATATTTATAACTATTAAAATATTCTACTAAGGGTGATCTCGGTGAACGTAATAACGGGAACGTTTCGCATAAAAATGTTTACTGCGTTAGTTTCTAAACCGTGATGAATTTAATTTCCAAGTTTATCGTGCGATATGATTTGATCGCAAGGGGAAAAGAAAACGAACCCTGGGAATGGCGGTTTATGTTCTTTTCATATACTTTTTCTAATTAAAATTATTTACTCAACTTTTAATTAAGTGATTAATTGAATCGTTGTAGTGACTTCTAATTAGGTAAAACTGGATTGAGATATCATCTGAGAGTGTTGACTAACAGACTAGAAATCTTGAACTTATCCACCAGCATATCTGCTTTTATTGAAAATACATCACTGTTGATGCTTTACAGAAAATATGATTATGATCAAAACTAACCTGTAAGACACTCACTGCAGAGCCATAAGTCTCTTCTCGAAGGAAGGTATGGATATAATCACCACGCATTAGCTATTTAAAACTTTGAGAAATCCACAGTTCTATGTTTTCCCACATACAGTAGTACTATAAGAATATTTCTCAGGTTCAGGTTTCCTCATGATGTATTTCTTCACCGTCAGACGATATAGTTACCAATTTAAATTAGTAAATGTACGCGAATTCCGAGAAATTCGTTGTTACAATACGAGCGACCATTGAATCATTTGGATATTGTTCGTACAAAAATACTAAAATCGCGATTAATAAATAGGTTTAGAAGGTGAAAATGTAGGGTTATAGGTATTATTTGATGGCAAATAAAAAACAATTTACAAAAAATTTTAACCAATAAATCTGAATAGAGATACTCTAATCAACTAGAGCAGCGGTCGTCACACTTTACTGCCCAAGGGCCACACATGACAGTGCGAGTGCCAGTGCCGGGCCGCAGAGTATGTGAACGCTCCAATATCGACATTATATGTATACTCGATTTTAGCTCATCGATTATTTACTTTGAACTAGCTGTGCCCGCGAAGTCGTTCGTTTGGGAGTTGATATCGAAACAAGTAATCATAGATAATGTTCATTAGAACGTTTATTGAAAAAAGATAGTTTATAAACATAGGTAATTAGGTAAGAAAATATTTAAGAAGTTAACGCCGTAATAAAAATACCTGTTTTATAATTAGGAATTGTGGTGTTGAACTTTTTTAATTATTTCTTGTATATCGGCATCCTTTGGACTACATGCAATCCTCATTGTGTCTTCTAAATGGGTGGAAAGGCGATTCCGGTATTTATTTTTTAAGAAGGTCATTTTAGAAAATGAAGCTTCACAAAGATATGTTGAAGAGAATATGGTTAAAACAAATTGTGCGCAATCTTGTAAAGATATGTACTTGCTAGGGGCATTTCTCCAAAATTCTATGTACTCCTGCTTTTCACGGTCCTCAATGAAACTGGCTTTTAGCTGTGTGTCGTGTTTTAATTCAATGATTTCATTCATTATCTGTGTTTTAGAAAACCCAGACCGGCAAAATAATTTCATATCTTCGTTATAACATGCCAAGGGTTTTCCACGAGTATAAAGCAGTTCTTAATTTTTCGCACATCGTCAAATCTATTTTGCATTTCTCTCAAATATTCTTTCAAATAAGATATTAAATCTTTATGGATACTGTCGGGAATAGAAACTTCGCATTGCAGAGCAGAAACAGTTGGAAAATTTGAAAAATCTCCTGCTTCGAGTTTATTTTTGTATAATTGCAGTTTGTCCTGAAATGCAAACACTTTATTTGTCATTTGCCCAATTATTTTGTTAGGTCCTTGCATCTCTAAATTCAGACTATTGAATTTCATAGTCATGTCGGTTAAAAAAGCCGCAAGTGTCCACCAGTCATTTTGTTGTAGTTGGGGGAATTCTTTGCCACTTTGTTGCAAAAAAAGTATAATTTCATGTTTTAAATGAAAGAATCGTTCCAATATTTTCCTTTGCTTAACCATCTGACGGCTGTATGCAAAATGACATCGCCATAATTAGCATGTAATTCTTCAAGTAGGTCTTTGAATTTTAGATGATAAAGTTCGCGCGCGCGAATAAAATTTATAATGTTTACAATCGTATTCATCACGTCTTTTAACAGGTTATTAGAAATTTTGCTTGCCAAAGTTTCTTCATGCAGCAAGCAAAGAATGGGCAACAAATTAGGTAAATTCCATTCTTTCTTCATTAAAGCAATCAAACCATTATTTGCACCCACCATTGACGGACAACCATCAGTACATACTGATATCAATCTATTTACAGGTATTCCGTGTTTTTCCATAAATTCTTTTAGAACTTCCATAAAATCACAACCTCTCGTACGATCCTTCATGGTAATTACAGCTAAGAAGTCTTCTTCTATGATTCCGTCCACTATGCAGTACCGAACAAATAATGAGCACTGAGCCATAGAAGTTATATCCGTACTAGAATCGCAAGCAAGACTGAAGTATTTGCAGTTTTTCAATTTGTTAATCACTGCCTCAAACAAATTTTTCGAAATATCTTCAACACGGCGGCGACAGGTAGATTCAGAAAGTGTAAGCTTTTTTACTTCTGACATTATTTGTTTACTATTTGAAAAATTTTCAAATAACGTTTGAGAAACAGTTATCATACACTCTTTCATCAATTCGGCATCAGTAAAGGGCTTCATGCGTTTTGCTAGGATGTTACATACTTGGTACGATGCTTTTGTATTTGTAATAGCCTCATTTTGCCCGACTGCTGTCGTCATTATATTTTGTTGATGGTGAATTGACGATTTCAAATGACTTAATTTATTCTTTCTTTGCATCGATTCTAACGGGCAGGTTTCGGTAAATGAACTATGCTTACTTGTGTGGTGGCGAAATAAATTGTATCGCTTAATTCCGACGACAGTTTCCCGGCATATTAAACAAATAGCAGTACCCTCCTTATATCCACTTATAAAACAAAATTCTTCCTCCCATTTTTCTTGAAAACTTCTATTTTCATCATTTATCTTCCTTTTAGTAGCACATTTAGATGATACTTCCGCCATAATACATAAAATACCGCACGCGCAATCTATGAAGCAAGAAACGTTTATTCTTGTGCGTAAAAACAAATGAAATGACTCGCGTCGCGGCTCGTCACGGGCGCGGAGCGGGGAGCGCGGGAACAAGTCACGACACGATCACGCGCGGGTAGCGTTAAGAAGCTACCTCGGTCCCACTAGCACCGTTAGGATTTTTTCTTTATTTATTGAAACATGTTTATTTTTCAATTGGCGGCGCTAGTGGGACCGAGGTAGCCCCTTAAGTCGGTTTTTGATTTCTGTCTAGGGCATCTGGGTAAAGTTGTCTTGAAATAATTTACTTTGTCGCGGGCCGCACGAAAAACAACTGAGGGCCGCAGTTTGACGACCACGGAACTAGAGCTATGAAATATACCTTACGATCTATTCTTATATCTACTAAATATACATTTCGAATCTCCAAAAAATTGGTCCAAATACTGTTGATACGAGATTTAAATATATTAGATACAACGTCAACATTTCACATATTATTCCAGTGCTTCTAACCATATCCTAGTGTTGCCATCCTTTTATTTTAAATTGAGAATTTCGAACACAAATACTGTTGATACGAGATTTCAATATATTAGATACAACGTCAACACTTCACATATTATTCCAATGTTTCTAACCACATCCTAGTGTTGCCATCCTTTTACTTTAAATTATTCCGCACCTATAACTAAAAAAAAAACCTTAAATAATTCCACCTCATTCTGTCTTATCCTGTTTCACCTGTCAAAACGTCACAACTCTATCTCCAAACATGTCAATATAATAAAATTGTAACAATGAAGGCTGCTTGCATAATTCTAACAGTTCTCATATTGATAGCCATCATGGCGGTCTGCGTGATGGTAAAATTCGCAACAGACATCACAGTAGAGGAACGGAAGCACACTGTCTACCCGGGCGGGAGTATCTACCAGCTCGCTAAATCTATGGGGGTTTTAACAATCAATGAGAACACCACATCGTTTTACGTAGATAGGTTCCCCTACATAGCAGCTGTGATGGCAAATTCATCCAATATTTGGTCTTTCTCATGTTTCGCCAGCGTTATACTATTAAAATGGATTGTGACATCAGCTCACTGCAGACGCCACGGAGCTACTCACCGAGTTCTACTGTTCCACGATTATGTAAGGAATTATACACACACTTACCCTGTTCTCTTCTGGAGACTACACGAGAAGTATAACGCGAGTAAACCAACCCCGAAATACGATTTGGCTGTTGCTAAATTGAACGTCGAGTTCTATCCTTTTACAATGAAGCCGGCGAACTTTGACGAAACGGAGGCGGAGAGAATAGAAGCAGGTGTTTGGAAAACTGTCTCCGGGATGGACAAGAAGGTTTACTTGACGAATGACTTTGCATCATTTAGCTTGAAGATTGTCAATAGGAGCAAGTGTTTTGAAGGCTACGGGGTGTTTATTGATGAGTCGATGATGTGTGTTGATTTATCTGATTATGATGATTGTTTTGTCCATGAATTCGGTCCGATATATGACGGTGATAGAGTAGCAGGCGTGTTGGCAGTGAAACCCAGAGACTGTGAAACTCGATTGGCTATATTCACTAACGTTTCGTTTTACACGAATTGGATATTGAAATCTACACACACTACTTACTACGGATGATTTATTTATATTAAGCGAATTCTTAAATCATTGTCAATGAATACAAATAACTTTATTGTACTTGTACATTTCTTTTTAACCGACTTCGAAAAAGGAGGAGGATCATTGTTCGGGTGTATGTTTTTTTTTATGTATATTAATCGATATCTCCGTCAATTGTGAACCGATTTTAATGATTCTTTTTCTGTTTGATTCGGCTATACTCCAAGGTGGTCCCATATAAACAAAATATTCAACCCCTACGGGGGTGAAATGTCGTTTATTTGATTTTCACCCAGTTCGTGTCTACGTATTTTCGTGTACTTGAAACCGATTTCAACAATTTTATTTGAATCACCGATACATGGGAATTCATCAAATTAAAAAAAAATTCAACCATAAGGGTTGAAAATAAAGGGATGAATAAAGCTTACATGAATAAATGAACTTCCCCATAAGCTAATTTTAATGATAACTTGGAACAACCTGCTGTAGTGATAAGAATATCATTTAATCAATCCTGATTTGATCATGAAAATGGAGAAATTGGAATGGAACTCCTCAATGGCTTACAGCAGCTATCTTGTGTATTGGGTACATATGACTGTTTTGACGAGGAATTACATGTGGGGTTATGACTGTTGAGGCAATTTCCATGAAGCGGACATTAAGAAAGATGAGGTTCTGAAATTCGTTCACAATGAACCTAATTTGATCAGTTGGATCTAGTACGGTGTAATATCATGTTTGGTTGTCAAGTTATGAACTTTTGAAGAACAATTACTTCTGTAACAAATTAAATCAAAATCATTACTCGAAAAATATCTAGAGAAATGGTGGTAAGCCACTTTATATTTTTCTTTATTCTTTTAGTTATTGTTCAGACCTCTTGGTATTATTATAAACATTACAGGTATACAGGTAACTGCTTATATATAGGTAGTTTACTAGCTAGCCTAGCTACTAGGAGTCTAATTACGATCACTATGAACGAATTCCAGATACTCAACTTTATTTGTTGACCACTTCACATAAAATACAACTGTTATTAAAAATACCGCAGCTATGATCAAAGTAAGAACGTAAGTGTTGCGGAAGTATTAATATATATTAAGATTCTTAAAACCACTAAGCCTTCCTTATTTTGTAATTAATTAAAACCATATAAAATATATTTATATACACTAAAAATGGAATAATAAAATTTTTTACAAAAAAAATTGAACCGACTTCGATATCAAAAACTTATAAAGCACTGAAAAGTGAAAAATAAATATATCATTAAATTAACCAAATTAAATAAAATATATGATTATTTTCGCTACCTAGAGATATATAGATAGATATATAGATATAGAGATATATTGGAAGTGCAGGTGTGTGGAGGTGATATGTGTTTTCAGTGATGTAAAATTTTGTGTCCCTGTATCGCGCGAGCAGCGCACTCTAGGGCTCCACGACGAGGAAACGGGCCTAGGCTTGATCCGCTGCAGAAGGGTGCCTAATCTGGTGTGCGGGAGCGAAATTTACCCCCAAAAAGCAAAATTTACCCACAGAGCGAAATTTACCCCCAGATGATACGCGATGCAATAACTAAAGTACGTAAAAATGAAAACGGCCAACAATCATATTCAGATATATACGGCAATACAAGGCTACAAACAATGTCAGGAGCATCAGCTAGTAATGTCTTACTTTTTAAAAACCTCTACTACATGTAATAAAACTGTAGAAAAACCTTGTCTGTACATAAAAAATATTTACTAAGCTCTCGTTACGACTGATGTAGGAAGTGTCAAAGATTACAATCAATGTATTTATAAAAAGTATATCAATATGTAAAAAGGACACGATAATTTCCAAAATCAATAGACGACTTTCGTGGAATTTTCAAGGGCGATTTTAGTGCAAAGAGTTCACGAAAAACTACATTCTAAAAGTCTGCTCAGTTTGTAGAAAAGTCAAAAGATAGCACTTAATTTGTCGATTGTCAGATGCTTTGTGTTAGGGACGTCACCTCCCTCATGAATTACCTTCAGTAGTTTTTGAGTTTATCACCAACAGACAAATAGACAGACGTGGCAGAGGACTTTATTCTGTAGTATGCAGTGATTTACACTCTGTAAGAGTTCTTGTGACAAATCAGATTCCATACTCCGTGGTATTATTTCCTATCCACTTCACTTGTACACAATAACCAAACTGTATTACGGAAAACATCACTAATATTACAAAATGTAGAGCGAAGTAACACAATATTATGAATAAAATACAAAAACAACTAGGTACATCACATTCAAAGAGCCCGTCAAAAACTCAAACAGACTTTATAACTCTAAAAAGGATGGATTGTGAATCTCTTAGTGGACACCATGGTTTTTTAATTATATTATGTACACTGTCAGGCACAGTGCAGTCAATATATCGTAACTATACTAATATTATAAAGCTGAAGAGTTTGTTTACTTGAATGCGGTAATCTCAGGAACTACTGGTCCATTTTGAAAAATTTTTTCAATGTTACATTTCTCATTTATCAAGATATATATATCAACTTTTTTTTTTATATCATAAAGGAGGCAAACGAAAATGCGGGTCACCTGTTGTTAAGCGATCACTGCCGTTCATAGACACTAGCAACCCCAAAGAAGTCCCAAGTGCGTTGCCAGCCTGTGTTTGGGGGAATGGAGAGAAAGAGAGAGGAGAGGGGAGGTGACGGGAGATAGGTCTCCGGCGCTCTCACTGACCGAACGAAACGCAACAATGCAAGCACACTGTTACTTCACGTGGGTGTTTCGGTGGGAGGGTGGTGCTACAGCGGGCGAGACGACCCATTCATGTTGAAACCAATAATAGCTTCAGCGTGGCGTCAGGTGGCAGACCTACTAAGCTCTATTAACACGATAAGATCAATAGGAATGGAGCACCAATGAAGAATGTTCGGGGTTTTTTTAGCGTTAACCCAAAGTAAATTAGTAAGTAAATAAACACGCGGACGAAGTTGGTTACTAATAAAATAAGCACTTAAAATGTATAATGTCCATGTGCAACATTTATCGATGGAAATCAATGGCAGATGCGTTGGGGCGGCTATCTCTTATTGAATCTGCTTGTCTGTGAGGGAGTCAAATTTATTCTTCATTAGATCTTGATTAGAACAATATAGTTTGGTGTGGGAAGCCGCATCAGTCAGGGCGCTGTTTTTAATTTCGTAGGAAATATGTGACAATCGTTGGCATTTTTTTACCAACAAACTTCTGGTCCGCACCTATTTTTCTGACATTATTTTGAGTCTAATGCAGCTTAAATAGAATATTACACTGAGCAAAACAACATATTATTATTGTCAATGATACATGATGATACAATTGATAAAGCCACGCTGTAACTATTACTGGTTTCATCATGAATGGATCGGCACGACCGGGGTAGTACCACCCTCTCACAGAAAATCGACGTGAAGTAACAGTGCTTACAATGTTGCGTTTCGTTCGGTCAGTGACAGCGCAGGAGACTCATCTCTCCTCCTACTCTCCCTTGCGTCTGGTGTCTATGTGATGATCAATTAACATCAGGTGACCCACCTGTTTATTTATCTCCTATTATATAAAAAAAAGCTTTTTACGTTACGTTTTCTATAGAGATGGTAGCCTTCTTCATAGGAATCTTTAATATTATATTGTCACCACACAGAATTTATGCTCTGTTTGTAATGTTTTTTTTTTTTTTTTTTATGCCATAAGGGCAGCAAACAGGCTGACGGCCCACCTGATGGTAAGTGGTTACCGTCGCCTATGAACAACTGCAACACCGAGGGCATCGCTGTTGTGTTGCTGACCTTGAAGAGCGCGTTTCAGTCCCTTCTTGAAGAGCCCCATATCATAATCAATATAATCATTGTAATGTTCTATCTATTACAACAACATATTAGTCAAATAACGCATGATTATGAATAAATCATTGATTTTACAGGATACTAAGATCTCACTAGAAACTAATTTCTAAGTGATCACTCTTTTTTACGCAAGCACTTTGCATTAAATGATGATTGATATATTTCTTTCATTTTTACCCTAACTCTGGCTCCTGTAACTATAGAACTTTACTATTATGGCAAACCTAGTTAGGATTAATTTAAAATGAGCAAAAGTAGAGTCAGAGTTAGTTATAAAAGCCATCTCGGAAAAAATAATAAAACTAAACAATCTAAGTAAGTGTTCCAATAAAGGCATTACTGAATTCAAGCACCCTCTAGTCATATTCGTAACTGGGTAATCTCTGTCTAGCGTGTTGGACTCTAAAATTGTATGAAAGAGATAGTGTATATGTGATTTATCAGAATTTTGCAAGGGTCGCTGATAGATGTGTAGATATTTATCTATTTTGGTTATGTTTTATATTTATGTTGATATATGTGTCTGAACGTTCTAAAATGGTCTAAGTTTAATTTTAATCGGTCATAAAACGTTTCATTTTTGTATTTTTTTTAACTAACTACGCTATTGACCTGTCAAGATCTTTACCAGCTTCACCGGACTACATATTTTTAATGTTTCCATTTTTTATATAAGAACTGAGAACGAAGTTCAAATTTTGCAGTCCATAAGGTTTTTAGTTGTTCTTTTATGATCTTCATATTTTACATGTTACAAAATTTGAATAATTGTGATAAATAACGTAATATATTCTGTAGACTAAAATTGAATTTAACTGATTATGCAATGGAACGACTCATATAGTTCATTGTGAAATATGTTGTGGTAAGCTTTTGCCTTGATTATATTCTTCCGGTTTTTTTTTTTACTTATTCGAACAAAAATGAATCAGTATTGTTCTCTAGGTCTTGGTCTACTTTCTTGCTAAATTTCATTTCAATTCACTGAGGTTAGGTCCTAAAAAGGTGGCAAATAGACTAGCAAAGATAAGTTTGCACTTATGGTGTGTTGGATGGTAGTTTTTGGCAGGATTTAGAGTGTCGTAGTGGCTTTTATTTTACCCATAATATACCCAGTATTATTTATTAGAATTTATATTGTGTATAATTGGTGTCGTTTTGCGTGATATAGTTTGGTTATAGAAATCTCGTAAATCTGAAAAGTTAACAAAAATAAACTTCGATTTTTATAAACAGTATACGCAATTTTGAAGACTTAACTCATTCTATATTTTCAATTAAACCAATAATTATCAACAAATTGTATACAGTTCAATATTGTAACTGTAATTTTGAAGATAGATGAGATCTTTTTAATAAGATTTAGGTAAAAAAAGTCACAATCACTAAGAGTTCAATAAAAAAATTTCTTGTGGAACAGATGAGCAATTACTTTTTGTATGGTTGCAAAAAATTAATTGTATCGAAAATATTACATCTACAATATATTGAGTTTTTGGCGGGATTTTAGTCTGTCATGTAGTGGATTTTATATTTTATTCATAATCTTGTGTTACTTGACTCTATACTGTGTAAAATTGGTGGTGTTTTATGTAATATAGTTTATGTATTGAGCATGAGTGAAGTGAATGGTAGTAAATAATACCACGGAACATGAATTCTGCGATGCCACAAAAATAAAGTTTAAAAAAAAGAAAGTTCTAAAAAGGAAGTCACAATTTTCTTGGAACATTAACATTAACATTGAAATGATCGCACGACACTTTGACGACACGACAAACACAGATTGGTTGCCAAAATAAAGTAAAAAAATATATGGTAAATCCCATCCCATTAGATCCACTGTTAGTATTCAATCATCTACTGTGTACATTACACGTTACAGTAGCTGGCGTGCCTTTCGTACTTACGAATGTTTTTAAAAGAGCATTTACATTTCGTAACACCACTTTAAGAAAAAAACGCCGCGGGCATATAGCCAGTTTTTTTAAATTTATTTTTGGCAATCAATCTTTAAGATTGTTACTGCCATTGTCGCTTAGTCAATAATATTACAAACGTCGTGCGATCACTTCAATATTACGTCGTGTGAGGCAAGATGGTGGATCCCTTGTTAGAACTTTCCAGGTAGTTTTTGTGGAATCTCAGAATGTCATGGTCCGTAGTAATATTTTCCTTTCACTTCACTTATACATATAATAAACTAACTATATTAAGTAAAATACCACCGAATTTACAAAGTATAGAGCCAAATAATACAAGATTATGAATAAAACATAAAATCCACTATATGACAGACTAAAATCCCGCCAAAAACTCGTACATCTAAATAAATAAAAATGACGGATGTATCATTATATTTATTTCCATCTCCATGACAACAGATGGTGCTGTTGTTATTTTATAATATCTGACTCTATTCTATTAAAATCTAATTAACAAATTGTATATAGATAAAAACTCAGTTCTATAATAAACGCATAATATAAATAATTCATACATAATATTTGTAAGTCGAAAGCAAAAGGAAATAATAACGCATAAGAAACTTTGCTATCGTTTTTTTACCAGGCGCTTATATTAAACAATTTCAAAATTATTTAATATTTGTACTTATTCATAGCAATTATAAAAGTATCTCGATATAACTATGACATAATAGACAATTTAAATTCCCCGTTTATTTTTAATATTTCCCTCGGAAAAAAATATGTCAAAAGTAAGAACATAATGACGCTGCATTGATATTTCCAAACCCAACTAGCGGTTTGATGTATTACATAAAAGTTCCGCATAGTGAATCGCGAAATATGCCTTCTCATACACTATCCGCAGTATGATAAAATAGGAGCCAAGTTTTTTGTACTAATGATTTAATGCATCTCAAAATTATAGTTGTATAATAACAAAAAACAACAAAATCACTAAGTTCTACCTATCACTAGTTAACTCTATAACTACACATAACTAAATATCATGTTTTTAAGCCGTGGGGTTTCTAAATAAAAAAAAAATACTGTACTCAGTTTAGGCCCTGAGTAGGCGCTTATGAACGTCACAGCTACCTCCAGTTCGGAAGAATCATCGTTTCATCCAGTCATCGAGAAGAACCGGCAAGAAACTCGATTTCATTTATCTCTTTGTCTTATATATTTTTACAAAACATAAATAGTTACATTCGTTTTGGTGGATGCACAGAGAGGGGTCGTCATTTCCAGACGTCATAATCGTTCACATATTAATCTACCCTATAATATCCTTTAGACATTAAAACCCGCTTGACATGGTGCTTGAAATCAATATCCGGCAAATCGGTAATGCGCTTGTTTGGTCAACTGTACACATTACAACACAGGAACATCAAAAACACAATCTATCCTTGACTCGCAGAATTATTTACGTCATGCTGAGGAACTGTTTCACTGAATTAAAATTACATACAACAAATAAATTGTCAAAACTCTTGCATTTGAATATCATTTGTATGCGTTACTTCATGCGCTAATTTCGTTTTACCTATTAAGTTAATTACTATTTAACAACTATCATTAACTATTCCTGCCAGCCATAATATTATGTAGAACAATGATTACGCACTGACTACTGCTCACCGTATATGAATGAATGAAAATCATTCGTAACCATAATAATTTAACAAAACCCACGCCTATATTATCGCATCACGTCAATATGACACGATGAGAAACCATTTGCGGCTATAGCATTAACTATGACTTGTTTATAACGTTTATTATGCATATAGTTAGTCTCGGTTTCGTTAAAACACAAAAATAAGCGTGACTCAACTTATGGAGAGTCAGAGCTTGTGAATCAGCTGAGAAAAAAAATCAATAACATGTGGTAAATTATGTCATTATTAATCTGTTTACAGTATATGAACGTCTGTTATTGTGTTGTTAAACTAAATACAGGACACTATTTGCTTTGTTAGATAAATTGTGTTATATATTTGAAAAGATACTCTCTTTCTATTATCACAAATTTTACTTTACCACCGGAGTGAATGTAGCTGCAGGTGTTAACTAGAATAGAATACGAAATCACCAGATGGCGCAGTTGTACTCGTGATGTTGTTACATTCTGTATGGGCGTGTGAGTGCTTGTGTAAAAAATAAGTGTTTTGTGATGTTCTAAGCGCTTTTATTGACAATAAACGGTGAGTCAAGTTGCATAATAACGCTATCTATCAATTGTTTATCCTATGAAGTTGTAGATAGTACACAAAATCCCTAATAACTGAGAATTCAGACATCTGCGATCAGACGTATAACCTGGCCGAATTTAGGTTGCGCCGCTATAGTTGAACTGCGTTATACTCGTGTGCTTCTTAATTCGGTCGCACTGCATTCCCGCCATCTTGTCACTGGAGCTTACAGGATTTTTTAAAAATATATCGATCGGGAGATTACCGTAACCTAATTTCAATTTAATTTGGGTTATTCGTGATACTAACGAAATAAAGTTTTATGGAATGACTTCACACATATATATTATTAGGCTACTAACGTTAAATTATTGTTAACATCTTTTGTTGACATAAAATATTAGGTATATACCGAGATATTTCTCAATAACTTCTATTTATATAATGATTAGCCGAGGGAGGAAGCCGTGCATGACCTCACAGGGCCTCACCCTCTCATAAATGAAGCATTTAATTAGTAAAAATCGAAAGATTGTGTTAAGTTTTGTGGCCTTGTGTTCGGCGCCTACAGTATGACATCAGAAATTTTAAATAGATTTTTATAAGAATAGTGTTGTTTTTGGATGGTTTTTAATCGGAACGAGGACACGTAAATAAGGACAGTTTACCCAAGAATCTATTGTCCATCTGATGTAGGCTAATATTATTAAAAACTTTCGTACTAAAACTGTCCACAAAAAAATCGATCCAGAATCCAGTGTATGCATTAGGGCTGCTATATAATTTTGTTGTATTATTTACGTATATATAATTGAAAATAATACAAAGAACTTTATTTTATAGTTGTCTTGCACGTTATTTTACAAACTTAGGGGTTTCGCTATGTTGCAGAAACACCACATAATTTCTCATTTATATCAAAGATTATGTCATATGCAATGAAATTGCTTGTGTGCTATTTTTCTTGATGACTGTGTTGACCCGTCATAACATATACAACTTCATAAGTTGTATTTTAGTCATGTTTCAAGTTAAAACATATGTTTGTGATAGTATTTGTAGCCATGAACTACAATGTAATAAAATAATTTAATAACCTTCTATTTCTTTTTGGTAATCTTCGAACGATATTTAGTAATTTCTCTCATAAAAGTCGACAACCCTAAGATATATCCTAATATTGATGTGTTTTTAAATGGAAAAGGTATTTTTGTAACGAATTCTGGCAGTTTAGAGACTAGTTGCGTAGCCCAATTATTTGAAACCTATTATGTAACATTTCGCTGGTGTTAACGATTTTTTATTGTTTATTTTGACGGTGCTTTAGCGTGTGTACAATGTGATGAATAATTAATGCGTTCATTTATATAATGGCTTTTTAATATAAAAAAAAAACGATAAAGGTCTACTAGCGTTGTGGGCGCATTACTCAAAAACTACGCCATGTTTCTATATTTCTTTTGTGTTACTTCTTAGACACTTATCGTGTCATTACAAAAAAAAATTATATACGTATTGAATACTTGCTTTAAAAAGTATGGATACTTTCGTATTAAATGCACCGCGTTCGCCCCAGACAAGTGCGCGTTATCCTATTTCACAAGACTTACCTAACCTAATCAAAGCGAGATAAAAGAGCAAGATGCTGAACGTTTTGCGAGCGCGGTGCATCTAATACGAAAGTACCCATACTTTTTTAGAGCAAGTATTCAATACGTATTTAACTCTTTTCTAATAACACCGTTAGAGAAAAATATCATGATAACTTCATTTAATATAAACTTATTGAGGATTTAAAATGTAATGCTCTTTCTAACCGCTATACTGTAAGCGATGTTGTGTTTTCTAGCCGTGGAGAATTGGGGCAAACGGTATAATGTTTGTGGGTTTTCTTCTGGACTTAAAAAACATGCTGTTAATATAATAAATGCGCGGATGAAGTCGCAACTAGAACTTAGTATATAAATATGGCGTATGACTAATTTAAATCGTCGGTATAGACGTAGCATTTAAATCTGACGTATTACTAATATAAATCGACGATTGGCAGACGATATTAAGATAATGATTTCCATCTTCTTTAAAATACCTTCGTCCTTCAAAGCATTATCCCTAATTGGAGTATAATTAGTTGTGAACATTCTTTAGTCAGTTTCAAAGTTAAACGCATCAACAAATGTACCTTATCTGCTTATTTATGAAGCTAATTATGTGTTTGACAACATTAAACACAGTTTCAAACAAACATTCCTTCATTGATAAACGAATTTTTGTAAGTATAGGTATATATTAATTACTAGCTTCTGCCCGCGAATTCCTCCGCGTGGAATAGTTTTCCTATACGCAGCGCACGCATCGGAAGCTCTCAAAAGAAAAAAGAGCACGATTTTGAAACATTCTTCATTGGTACTCCGTTGTTATTAATCTTAGCGTGATGATATATAGCTTATAGCCTTCCTCGATGAATGAGCTCTCTAACACCGAAATAACTTTTCAAATCGGATCAGTAGTTTTTGAGATTAGCGCGTTCAACCATGCATACAAACAAACAAACTCTTCTGCTTTATATATTAGTTAGTATAGATGATAAGAATATTTTTTTGTTATACAGTCGTCTACAAAGTATTGTTTTTGGTTCGGTATTAAGTTGTGGTCTGGGGTTAATTTCGCTCCCGCACACCCGATTACGCCTCCCACGGCAGCGGCTCAAGTCTAGGTTCGATCCCTCGGTAGGGAGCCCTTGAGTGCGTTGCTTGCGCGATACGGTGACATACAAATATACAACATCGCTACAACACTACACGATCACCCCCACAAACGTGCACGCCTACACGCTTACACATGAAAGTGGAAGGGTTTACTTTTTTTCCCTTATCGAACTGAAAAACTCAATTTTTCGATAATAAATATATGGAGGAGTTGTTGAGGCGTGTATGCTTGGTACACATATACGTTTCAACAACTCATACATATATGAATAATTAGCTAGGTTAGCTAAGATAGGTCGCGATTTTGCATGCAACAGGCTACAGCCAAGCCGAGGTGTGCCGTGCACCCTTGAGCTGGTTGCCAGAATAAAATCGGCTGAGTGCCTTAAGCGCTCGCTTTATAGTCCAGTGAAGCTGTTAAAGACCTTACTGGGTCAATAGCGTAGTCATTTCGGAAAAAAAAGACATTACTTCAAAAGACTTGTTTCAAATACACGATAAAGAAGATAAAGTACAAATTATGCATAAACATTCTTTTTCCTTATCTGTACTTTGCATATTAAAATAATTACAATGTCTTCTCGATCATCGCTGGAACCGATTTCGACCAATCTATTACTGGTCGATAAAAGAATATTCAGAGTCTTATAGATAAAAAAGTCGGGCAGTCTTAAGTACTGCCGGCAGAAGTGTAAACTCAAAACAATGAAATAACTGTGCTCTCTTTTGAATTTTCATACTAATTATAGTATAAATGACAATATTTAAATTTCAGAATTTGTATATTAAAGTTATTAACATTTGTGTGGTTTTTATATCTATTGTCACTCGGAGCAATGATTATATACATTTATATACAGTTTATTAATTCACCAAACATGGGCTACTGCACAGTCTCAATACGAATTATCAATATTAGATCTACACAGGCCGCTATACTACGCCACAGTTCACATAACACACATTTTGGAAACTCCGTATAAACGCTCGCAGCGGTACACTCACCACAAACATGCGGTACTGTCCATAGAATTCCTTTCAAAACCTCTAGTTGATGCGCGTATTTGTGTTAGCGTGTCGTTTTCGAGCGTTTGTTCGTAGTTTCCTTTTTTTTTTTCGGACTGACTATGCTATTGACCTGGCAAGTTCTTAACAGCTTCACCGAACTACTAAGGTGAGCGGTTAAGGCACTCAGCCGATTTTACTTTTGTTCGTAGTTTCCGTACTGTTTCTCATATTTATACTGTGACTACGCGTCGCTAGTCTAACGTAGACCGTGCAAGCGTAATACGGTCGGTAACGTTTACTGTCATGTGATGACGTGACATTATAAGTTCTCTTACCCAAAATATTCCGCTCAACGCGCCTAAAGAAGTTTTCACTTTAGTAATCATGCTTTCTGTAGGGGCTTAGTAGTAATTATAAACAAACCGACAGTTCACATTCAGTCTACACTACATACGTAGTTTCTATGCAACCTGAAAATCATTTTCATTTTAACTCGTACACCAATCTGACTTGTCATCTGTAGGAATATTATAAAGCTGAAGTTTGGTTGGATACATATATATGTATATAAGAATAATCTAATGTAATATTAACTTGGCAAGTTATTTATATTGATTCCCAATGTTTTAAAAGACTACCATACACTGGATCCTTTCGTTACGAACTTGTAGCATGATTTCCAAGAGGACTATTAAAGTACTATTCTTAGGATAGTAAGATTTGTGTAGACTGCTAGGTGATAGAGCCACGCTGAAGTTATTATTGGTTTCAACGTGAATGGGTCGGCTCGCCCGGTGTAGAACCACCCTACCCACAGAAACACCGACGTGAAGAAGCAGTGCTTGCATTGTTGCGCTTCGTTCGGTCAGTGAGAACGCGGGAGGCCCACTTCCCCTCTCCCAACTACAGGCTAGCAACGCACTTGCCACTCCCCTGGTGTTGCTAGTGTCTCTGGGCGGCGGTGATCACTTGACATCAGGTGTCCCGCCTGTTCCTTTGCCTCCTATGATATAAAAAAAATGATAAACATGCGGTCAGTGATGTACCTATTGTGTACACGAAGCGTCCCCGCCACTACCGCGTCACCCAGTTTCGATAATGTACCCAGCGCAGTAAAACTAACTGGGTTACACTAAAATAAACCGTTTCAGGAAGTTATATTATGAAACGGGTTTCTTGAAAGCGGGTTCGTTATCGTTTATTAAATACAAGCAATCGCACACGATAATCTGGTTACTATGTATACTGCCCGGGCAATATCAATAACTAGCTTGTCTCCGCGACCTATTTTTTTTTTCGATCTGACTACGCTATTGACCTAGCCTTAAAAGCTACACCGGACTACTTAGGCAAGCGCTTAAGGCACTCAGCTGATTTTATTTGACAACTGGCTCAAGGGTACACGGCACACCTCAGCTTGGGCTGTTGCCTGATACATGCAATTCACGCCCTATCTGAGCTAACCTAAGCTAACAATATATATGTGTACCAAGCATAAATACCTCAACAACATGTATGCGTGCACGTGTGTGGGGGTGATATGTGTAATGTCGCAGTGATGTAAGATTTTGTGTCACAGTATCGCGCGAGCAGCGCACTCAAGGGCTCCACACCGAGGGAACGAACCTAGGCTTGAGTCGCTGCCGAGGGCGGCCTAATCTGGTGTGCGGGAGCGAAATTTACTCCCAGACCACGGCGACGTGAACTGTGGTTACGCGGGCGTGGGCGTGAACACGCTCTGTTTGGAGAGACAGGCTGGTACTGATCGTTCGCTGCCGTTATTTCATCGGGAGGATCGGTAATTATCTCCGCGACATCTACTAGTTATTTTGGGCTAACACTATCACGCAGCGGAAAACCCCAAAAGGAAAAACACGATTTTGAAACATTCTTTATTGGCGCTCCCTCTCCCAATGGTCTTTGCGTAATGATAGAGCATATAGCCTTCCTCGATAAATGAGTTATGGAACACTGAAAGAATTTTTCAAATCGAACCGGTAGTTCCTCAGATAAGCGTGTTCAACGAAACAAACCTTCCATCTTTATAATATTAGTGTATAGATTACTACTCTTCTCTCGTACTTAACCGAGTCGTCATTCAAATTACAATAACTTTTGATAAAGTGGACCGATTTTAATGAAACAAAGATTTAGTTACTCTCGAGGATATGCTTTATGATTTTCTTGAGAGGTTTTATTGTGAACTCAGTAATTTAGCCGTGATGGCCGTGATGCGTGTTCACACAAACAGACAGATAGAAATCGAAACAGTAGTTTCTGAAATTAGCGCGTCCAACCAAACTTCAGCTTTATAATATTCCTACAGGTGACAAGTCAGATTGGTGTACGAAAACAAAATGAAAATGATTTTCATGTGTATATGTTGGAAGGAGGGGACTCTTTCATCATATCATACATTTTGTAGAACAATTTTTTTTTTGAATAATCTAGATAATTATCATAAGATTTTAAACAAAAAAAAACCAGTTCATAAGAAATCTTTGAGAATGATCAAATCAACATAATTTATCCCTTCTACCCCTATTACCTACGGCAATCGAGAGTTTTCGTAAAAAAAAATGTTGAAAAATGTAGCTACTCACGGATAATTAACTTGATAGTAATCAAGTGGAAAAATGTACCCTGGATTTTGGACACTTTTTTTCACAAAAATCTAAATGTACAGACACCGATTTACATTCTAATTATATGTATAGACTAGTCTCTGCCCACGACTTCGTTCGTGTGGAATAGTTACTGTGGGCTAACGCTACAACGCAGCAGAAGCTTTCAAAACAAATAAAAAACCCCATTTTGAAACATTCTTCATTGGTGTTCCGCTCCTATTGGTCTTAGCGTGATGTTATATAGTCTATAACCATCTCAATAAATGAGCTATAGAACACTGAAAGAGTTTTTTTTAATCGGACCAGTAGTTCTTGAGATTACCCTCTATAACGTCACAAACTTTACCTCTTTATAATATTAGTATAGGCTAGCGAGCTCGACGGACGATATCCCGCTCTGATAATTAAAAAAAAACTTAACCAGTATGTACTGGTGAGAACCGCATGAAAATTCGTTTAGTAGTATTTGAGTTTATCACTAACAGACAGACAGACGTGGCAGAGGACTTTGTTTTATAATATATAACGATATAGATTTCTGGTGCAAATAGCACCAGTCGGGTAACGAACTCGGTACTCGGTGTAGAATGTTGTAACCTCTGCCGTAATCAGCGTAATATTTAGGATACAATATCGGCGTTTATTGCTTGAACATACATCGAGGCGAAAGCTACCCTGCCCTGGCGCACAGCCAGTACGGTGAACTCATTCTCTATAATACAGGCCCACTTAATTAATGATTCACCTTTTGTTTTTCATTCATAACATACGACGGTAGTATTAAATTAATCCACCGAACGGTCGTCTGTATAGGTTTCCAAATAAAATGGTAAATTAAAACTAATGAAATTGTCATTATATATCTCACAAATCAGATTTATATAATTCTGGCCGCGACTTCGTCCACGTGGAATCGTTACTTTGGGCTAACGCTAACATGCAGCGGAAGCTTCCAAGAGGAAAAAATACAATTTTGAAACATTCATTGGTGCTCCACTCCTATTGGTCTTAGCGTCATAATATATATAGCCTTCCTTAATAAAAAAGCTCTGTAACATTGAAAGAACTTTTCAAATCGGACCAGTAGTTCTTGAGATTACCCCCTACAACGTCACAAACTCACAAACTTTACCTTATTTATAATATTAGTATAGATTATACAAATGCACTAAAATGTTTAATCGGATTTTAATTCAGTATGTAAATATGTATATGGCGCTCATTTTGAAAATCGCCATTTTGTTTTCCTTTTTTTTTTTTTCGTGTATGATCATCAGATTCCGGCGCAAAGGAACATGCAAGACAAACTAATAAACATTGCAAGTTAAATAAGAGCTTGGGATAATAATAAAAACTTGTGAAAGAGAACACATCTATAAGGCATTATCACGGTATAAATAATTATCATTACATAGCAAGAAACAAAGTCTTTGCCACGTCTGTCTGTCTGTTTGCGATAAGTTCAAAAACTTCTAAACGGATTTTCAACCGGTTCGAATGTTTATCAGTGGATAAAGTAATTCGTGAGGAAGGTTTAGGTATATAATTTGTCAAGTTTTTCTTAATTATCAGGGCGGAATAACGTTCACCGAGCACGTTAGTCTATAATAATTCGATATAACAGTATCGAATACGAGTATATTATTTTGAATACTTAAGTCTTTTGGTAACCTCGTCTAATATGAAACGATCATGTGGAGTAAGTTGGTTATAGGTTAGAAGAGGATTCTCTCTCAAGGGTAGTATGCCATAACACAAGGTGATTGGCGAGAGATTTAATCAACCTTAGAGTGCTGGAATTGGCCTTACCGCAACATTATTGTTTTTTTAACGCAGGATAAGAACTTACTTCCAATCGGTGCATTGTTTTATCACGTTATCATTGGATTCTCGACGCTCCGATATGGGTAATTTTCAAGTACACTTTCAATGAATACTATTAAGCTTATTACAGAAATCTAGACAACAGACATGACCTTCTAGGAGCGCTTAGACAGTGCCATAAAACTCAAGAATACGCGATTAAAAAAAAACATTAGTTCGACAAAATAAGATATTTTTTTATGACATTAAGATATATTAATAAATACAATGTAATTAAGTAATATAAAATATTAGTTAAAATTACAATAAACAAGAATATTGTAGTAATTAAAGACGGTTATCAGCGACAACGCGACACATGTGAACATTAGCCGACTTATCTCTTTTTTTTCGAACTGACTACGCTATTGACCTGGCAAGGCCTATACAGCTTCATCGGACTTATCTCTTTAACCAATGTAATACACAGTATATAAGATATAATAATTTTTATTTCTTTTTTAAGCTACGTTTTGATATAAAAAATAATAAACGATCGGCAAAGTTACTAAATTTTCGGTTCGAAAGTTTTACGTCCGCTAAGTACTGTTTACTAATAAAGAAGATTTTTTCAAGTTTCATTAAATTTTAAAAAAGACCAATAATAAAGCAATAAACCCCTGCGTTAAATATTTTATTGTCAATTTATTTAATTCGAATAACTACTTATAAAAAACAATATTTCAAAGATGACTCTTCTTTAAAGGTAAATAATTTGACAAAGAAAGATTATAGAAAAAAAAACATTGTGTTTTCACACTGATATCTGATAGCAGTATGATACATTGAATATAATCAAATTTCAGAACCTCGCCTTTATTTCGTTGTCCGCTTCACGAGAAGTGCCCCAGCGTTCAAAAAGATGCCGAGGACTGTAGTTTCGTATCTCGGATGTAAAAACAGTAGTCCGGTGAAACTGTTAAGACCTTGTTAGGTCAATAGCGTAATTAGTTCAATCAAGAGTTATAATATCATTGTTAATTGTATGTTTAATAAACTATTTTTATTTATTGAAAAAAAAAAAAATAGAAATACTGTTTATCCATCCGCCACAGCTTATGTTTCGTACCACGACCGTTACATCAACTAGCAATTTAGTGAGTCCGCGGCATCGTTCTACCAGTTGTTGTAATCTTGACCCGTTTAGCTTTCCAGTCTACCTTCGTGCATTTGTATAATAACGTTTTAAGGTGACCTCAGTATTGAGTATCTTTATCACAATCCACGCTAATATTATGAACTAATTACGGCCTCTACGACTTTGTCAGAGTTTTTTTTTTATATCATAGGAGGCAAACCAACAGGGGGTCACCTAACGTTAAGTGATCACCACCGTCCATAGCAATACCAGAGGAGTCGCAAGTGCTTTGTCAGCCTGTGTTGGTGGTGAGTAGGGGAGAGGGAGGTAGGTCTCCGGCTTTCCTCATCGTCAAAATGAAACGCAACAATACAAGCACTGTTACTTCATATCAATGTTCCTGTGGATCCATTTTTTTTTTACTGTAGCACGGCAAAGTGACTATACAATGCCTCATGGTAAGCATAGTACAATCCAAAAACAGTGACGACCACCGAGAGACATACTATCCATCGCCGGTCACCGCTGTCATGCCGGCCTGCGTAAGTGTCTCTTCACGTTACGCTTGAAGGACCCCATGTCATAGGAAGGAGGAAACACACTGAACTTATGCTGAAACCAGTTATAGTTTCAGCGTGGCTCTACCATCCCCCAACCTTCATGTCATCAAAAATAACCAAACCATGGATCCCCCCGTTCCCGCTTTAGTGCATACTTCAACTTTGAGTGCTCCGATTCTGAAGTTTAGCAACCTGGCCATTTTAAGATAACTTTTCATAATTTCATATGATATGCTGTTATTCGAATTCCATCAATTTATCTTCTCGATTTCTATAAATGATTGAAACAATCACATGAGATGAACTGATTCATAGTTCATGAGTCAGAGGAAACTGTTCGCGGAAAATTATAATATTCACGCGTATAATTTCCTGGTCTATTCATGATTTGTAATCATGTGCTCACATTAATATATAAGTCACGGTAGTCGAGCACTTTGACCGCTGGAATATTAATCCGATGTTCGCAGGTTCGAATCCCGGCTTGTACCAATAAAATTTTCTGAATTCAACTAATTTAAATTGGCAAGAGTATCTTTTTATTTCAAACTTGTTGTTTTCGCAAAGAGATCATTTGAAATTGGCAATATAAGGGGAGAGAGGGGTGATAGTAATTTGATATGATTCAGTACTCACTCCTTTGACGTGTTGCATGAGCATAATAATAAGTCATCAAGATTTGTTAGTATTGATAATAAAGTTATGGAACGATTTGATAGCAGACTTCTTCTCCATCAAGTCCAAAAAATTGAATGGACATGTGCGAAGGGTATCGGCTGATAATATAGGAAAACATCGTGAGGAAACTTGAACCTGGGAAATGTCGTAGGTGGTAGAGCCACGTTGAAGCTATTACTGGTTTCAGCATGAATGGGCCGACTCGTCCGGGATAATATCACACTACCCACAGAAACATGCACGTAAAGTAACAGTGCTTGCGTAATTGCGTTTCGTTCGATCAGTGAGAGCGCCGAAGCTTTCGGGAAAAGGTCTATATCCCTGGAATGAGCCTCTTACAGGCTGATGATAATAATTCAGACTTTGTTGTATTTTTTTTATATTAGTGGAAATTATTATTTTAAATGAAAGATCTTACGTAGTTCTGTTTATAGTTTACGTTCTGGATGTTTGCAATTAGAATTGTCAAGTACTTTTTAATCTATAAAGGCTATTATAGGGAGGATTATTAATATGTGAACGATGGTGAAACCCCTCTCTGTACACCCACCAAAAACGAATGTAACTATCTATGTAAAAAGTAAATTTTCAAAAAAAAGTATTAACCGACTTCAATATTAATCAGAGGCATAAAAATAAGGCACTAAAAACTGGAAAATAAATAGTTTATCAAATTAACCAAATTTAATGAAACATATGAATATGTGTGCTACCAAGAGATGTATTGGAAGTCGGTGCCAACCGAAAATCATATCATCTACATCTAGGTACAAAGCAATAGTTTTGACGTTCGTAAGCGCCTTTTCAGGGACTAAATTGAATAGTGTTTTTGATTTAGAATAATTTCAATATTCGATGTTTCCTTTTCATTCCTGGTTTTTGAAAGAGGTGGAATCATGTTTTGCATATTCTGTTGCGAGCTGTCGCTTAATTAAGCAATTTAAAGCAAATAACATACGTTAGTATATTTTATATTATTGTAGTTAGTTATATCTCATAAGGATGCTATCATGATATGTGAAGTGAGTGGGAAATGATTATGTGATAGATGTTAAACCGTTCTGGTCTTCACGTCACTCTGTTGAATATGTATTGGTTTATGGACACACTACTGCACGTACAATAATTTTCGAAATAGGTTTGAATAACAAAAGTATCGACTCATTAAAAGGCAATTGTTAAATGTAACAACAACCATTAAAGAACGTTAGTTTTATTTACAAAGACTTCGAATGCAAACAAATGTTTCTGTTATCTTTCTTTTAATAATCACCAACTCTTCTAGCGGATGCCTGCCTGGTGGTACTAAATTTCTCAACACACAAAACTGAATGTTTATCCATAAATGAATTTGTCAAAACTTATTCACTGTTTCATCATTTATTTATCATGGGTGATCAACATGACGATAAATTTATTTTAAATACACTTACAGTAGCACTTTTGTAATTATACTTTAATGTAGTCATAATTATAGACAACCGCGGCATGCTCCAATAATAAATTAAATTATAAGTACCTGGGCGACTGAGCCTAGCTCGGTTCTTTAAAAACATTTTTAAATTAAAATAAACAGGTTTGTCTTATAAAATTAACATTTTTTTTACAAAAAAGAAAATAATAAAAAAATATATCTCTTATGCTGCCACTCGGATTCGAACTGGCGTTACACGGATTTTCAAAGCAACCGATTTCTATCTGAGCAATGTTTGTTTTGACAGCGCTGGCGAAATTTACCATTATATTCTATCTATATTTTTCATTGCCCGAAATCACAGTTAAAAAATTTTTTTTTATTAATAAGATGTATCTAGATCGATTCATCGTTTCCGAAACACTAAGTTTCGTGGAAATAAATGACGCCGTTTCCGGGATCCTTAATATATCTATACTTCTATACTTATACTATATACTAATATTATAAAGAGGTAAAGTTTGTGAGTTTGTGACGTTGTGATGTTGTGGCATTGTAGGGGGTAATCTCAGGAACTACTGGTCCGATTTGAATAATTCTTTCAATGTTATATAGCTCATTCAATGGTTAAATGCTATATATCATCACGCTAAGATCAATAGGAGCGGAGTACAGATGAAAAATGTTTCGAAATCGGGATGTTTTTCCTTTTGAGAATTCCACGCGAACGAAGTCGCGCGCAGAGGCTAGTACCAATATAAAAATATACAAGAATTGTTCTTTTAAGGTATTAGGTAAAACTAAATATTTTACAGAATTAAGTATTTAACATAAACAATGAAAACGAAGAAACAATAACATAAATAGAAAAAAAAAATACTATAAATTTCGTCACGAGAACAAAGTCGAGGTTATCGACATGTGTAGCAATTACTATTAGGTTTATTGATGAATGAATGGATATACCTCACCGGAAAACATAATTACTTAATTAATCATTATTGTGGTTTACGTCTGATATTATGCGAACGTGTGAATTTTATCCTCAAGGTAAAAAACGTATATAATTGAATGATTTTAATTAAATAAATAAATAAATGCTTCAATGGGTGAAGGTGAACGACTATGTTGTTAAAAAAAACAGGTACTTAAATCTATGTCCAATACATCAAAAGACGAGAGAAGAAATTGTACTTACTATATTATTAACACTATGTTATTTTAGTTTCATCAATGACTTAATTATTATTAGTTTGATATGTGATCATCTTTAAGACGCGACGTTATAAATGTAATATATACTTCTGTACTAATATTTGTACTATCTATACTTATGTACTAATATTTGTACTATCTATACTTATGTACTATCTATACTTCTGTACTGGTCCGATTTGAAAAATACTTTTAGTGTTATATAGTTCATTTACCAAGGAAGGCTATATTATATATATATCATCACGCTAAGACCAATAGGAGCGGAGCGTCAATGAATAATGTTTTAAAATCGAGTATTTTTGTCCTTTTGAGAGCTTTCTTGCGTGTTAGCGTTAGCGCAAAGTAACTATTCCACCCGGACGAAGTTGTGGGCAGAAGCTAGTTATATATAATTTTTCACCTCTCCTTTGAATATCGATTTACCAAAGTGTGAATTGTTTCATATAACCATCTAAATACATTTTATTCCTAACTAATATTTAAATATAAAAGTGAGTTTGCCTGTTGAATACGATCTTCGTTCAAAAAAAAAGTATTCTACTCGAGCGAAACAGCGAACATACGTTCGCTAATATAATATATGAATGTGACACATTTTAATTTGGGCATGATCCCATTGCGGCACGGAAGGGTTCTCGTGTCAAGAATCTGGTCCCGGTTTCACCGCTGATGGCGCACTCGATCGCCCACCAGCTTGTATAATGTCGCAACTAACAAGGTTTACATATACCTACACCGTTGCGTACGCCTTCTTGTTTGTCACAAAATTAAATAATTTGAATAACTATCCGTGACTTCCTCTACGTTTAATTACAATATTAGCTGTACACGCGATTCCGTTCTCGTAGAGCCTAATGTAAAAAAAAAAAGTAATAAAATTATCTGAATGTATAATTCCATTTACTTATCTATTTATCTCTCGTAATTAAGTCGCGTAGTCGTTAAAATTACAGGAATTGTTGATAGAGTTGCCCGATTTTAAGGAAACCAAAATTAAATGTTACTCGAGAATATGCTTTGTGAGTTTCTTGGCGAGGTTTAACTTTTTTTTTTCTCGAAATGACTACGCTATTTACCGATCAAGGTCTTAACAGCTTCACCGGACTACTAAGGCGAGCGCTTAAGGCACTCAGCCGATTTTATTATGGCAACCAGCTCAAGGGTGCACGGCACACCTCGGCTTGGCTGTTGCCTGTTGCATGCAAAGTCGCGACCTATCTTAGCTAGCCTAGCTAACTATTCATATATGTATGAGTTGTTGAACCGTATATGTGTACCAAGCATACACGCCTCAACAGCGTGTAGGAGTGCACGTGTGTGGGGGTGATCGTGTAGTGTTGTAGCGGTGATGTATATTTGCGTGTCACCGTATCGCGCAAGCAACGCACTCAAGGGCTCCCTACCGAGGGATCGAACCTAGGCTTGAGCCGCTGCCGTGGGAGGCCTAATCGGGTGCGAGGTTTAACGTGAACATAATACTCTAGCAGTGACGCGTGTTCAAACAAACAGACAAACATTTCTAAAAATGATTTAAATGTACTTTATTACTTACTAGCCTCTGCCCGCGAATTCGTCTGCGTGGAATAGTTACTTTGGGCTAACCCTAACACGTAGAGGAAGCTCTCAAGAGGAAAAAAACCCCGATTTTGAAACATTCTTCATTAGTGCTCCGCTCCTATTGATCTTAGCGTGAAGATACATAGCTTATAGCCTTCCTCAATAAATGAGCTATATAACACCTACATATTTTTTTTTAAATCGGAACAGTACTTCCTGAGATTACCCCATACAACGTCACAAAGTCACAATCTTTATCTCTTTATAGTATTAGTATAGATTCAAAGAAACTTGCAATAATGTTTTTCACTAAAATAAAAAAAATACATACACATTATATTATATTTTATCACATGTATAGATTAAACTTAATATATATATATATATATATTTTTTATTATATCAAAGGAGGCAAACGAACTGGTGGGTCACGTGGTGTTAAGTGATCACCATCGTCCATAGACACTAGCGACATCAGGGACGTCGCAAGTGCGTTGCCAGCCTGTATATGGGAGAAGGGGGAGGGGAAAGAAGGAAAGAGGAAGGGACGTGGGCCTCCGGCTCTGTCACTGACCGAACAAAACACAACAATGCAAGCACTGTCATTTCACGTCGGTTATCTGTGAGAGGGGTGGTACTACCCCGGAGGCGCCGACCCATTTCATGCTGAAACCAAAAATAGCTTCAGCGGGGCTCTACCACCTACAATATCAATGAAATTCATCCCGGCGCCATCTAATTGTGAGATAAAGTAAAATGGGTAGCATGATATCGTTTACATTAAAATACAACTAGATTTGCCAAGTTTGATAGTGATTTAGATGATTTTGAATTCAGTAGAATTATATCTATACTAATATTATAAAGAGGTAAAGGTTGTGAGATTGTGACGTTATGACGTTGTAGGGGATAATCTCAGGAACTACTGGTCCGATTTGAATAATTCTTTCAATGTTATATAGCTTATTTATCGAGAATGGTTATAGGCTTGGTTTGGTTATATATCATCACGCTAAGACCAATAGAAGCGAGCACCAATGAAGAATGTTTAAAAATCGGGGCTTTTCTTCCTCTTGAGACCTTCCGCTGCGTATTAACCTTAGCCCGAAGTATCTATTTCACGCGAACGAAGTCGCAGGCAGAGGCTAGTAATAGAATAAAACGTAAAAATACTTTTAGTGCATGGTTTTAAAATGAATAAGCTACAATTCTTGTTTCATTGTCGATTTCGAAAGATCGGTCTGAAGGACCTGATACAAGATCTAGGTAAAACAAGATTAGGTAACCTGAAAATACACTGTTATTCTAAAATTATTCGGTATATCTAAATTCTTGCGTCCGTGTATTTGTAACTTTTCCTCTCAATTTAATGGTTTTTTATGGAATTATGGGATCATCTGAATGGTTTTTAATCTTAGTAGTACCTTAGTAGAACCTGGTAAGTAACGTCGTTGTTGAGAACTAGAATTTGTTTTATATTTTTTTTTCGTCCGAGTTATTTAAATTGCTGTTAAGGTATGTGGGAGGATATCACCAACCTACCAGATTTGCTAATATACTATTTTACATACGTAGTTATTTTAAATCGTTAACACTAATTTTCGTTTTTTTTTTTCGTGCGTTAATAACAGTTTGTTAAACTTTTATTTTATATAAGTTTAGTAAACTAATATACGCATATCTCTAATATGTATCTTGATATTGATAATTTGAGTCGTTAAAGTTCCAAATAGTCTAAATCCATTATATAAACGTTCATATGACATGTTTGATTTTTTGAAGATTTCCAGGTTTCTACACCGAGGACGAAGTTCACATTTCGCAGTTCATAAAGTTTTTAGTATTTTTTTTTTATGATCTTTATCTTATACATGTATAAAATTTGAAGAAGTAGTCCGGTGAAGTTGTTAAAACCTTGCTAGGTCAATAGCGAAGTCAGTTCGAGAAAAAAAAATCCTGGAAAATAATGTCAAATATTAGTATCGGCTAAAATTGGATTTAGCTTATTTCTAAATGTAACGACTCTTTTGTGAGAGAATCACAGGCTTTATTATACTCTATGATAAAGTTTTATTTTATTTATGTGATAATAACAATGTTAAATTTTATTAATATTAATGATTTGATAAAGTAGGTCCCAGTTTAATATGGTATTTGCATAATGGCAAGTGCTGAAGGATCCCGGGGTCCAGTAGCAGAGTTCCCGGTTATATAACAGGCTCCGCGAAGCCGGCAGACGCCTGGCAGACGGCGCCAGGACGTCTGGCGCCGCGAGGGAGACGGCGATGTTGAGATAAACGCTCCTCTCTGTCCCACAGAATGTTGGCGCCCAACGCGTTGCCTATAGATCGTGAGGGAATTCTGTTTTCCCGTCCATATTTCGTTTGTGCCTTAAATTTATTGGAATGTTTTTGATTAGAATTCGCGATTTACTAGTTTTTATTTCTGCCTACCTAATACAATTCCAATGAAAAATGTTTGTAATCGTATACGTTTTGTTTTTCAGGATAAATCAACAATATTTATTCTGTTACAGTCTTTGATACTATACGAGGACATAAATTGAGTAGAAAAAATAGATACACAAAAATAAATTACACACATGAGAACTTCTATACTATATTAAATTGATTTTTCTCTTTCTGTTTCAGGTAAAAGGATTGCGATGTGAAGAGGACAGAAAAACGAACACGCTATAACGAGTGCCTTTGAAAAAACAACCCTTTAAGTGCCTATTCTGTAAATACATAGAATTTGCTGCTGTACAATCGAACGATACATTTGAAACGACAAACGAAACTAAATCGGTAAGTAATGATCACTTAATTAATTTAAGTAATGATTTGAAATTAATCAGGCGTTTCAATTTTTTTTTTTACATTTTCGACTTGTATAATAGAGACTGCGTTTTTTATTATTGAGTTTTAACTTTTTTTTTTTAACTATCATAAGACCGTTCATGCTGTGTGGATCTGATCATGCTGTGTTGATACTCGGATCAAACTGGGTTACGAAAGAGACGGATGAGAGAAAACTACATGTGGCGGAAATGTGAATGTTAAGGTTGAAAATTTGAAAATAGCGCCAGTGATAGGAAAGTGTTATCCCTGAGCCATCATTCCTTAAAAATGTGTTAAGCATGATTATCGGTCTTCTGTCTGTGATTATTATGTATGTATATATTTGTGTCTTTCTATCAATCGTATCATTGTAATAGTAGAAATTATGCTGGATTTGATATCAGATAGTCATTTGCTGAGATCGTTCTCCGAATTACAATGTTTTATAAAGATAAAAGTGACATTAACATTGCCACTAACATTTTAAATTAAGGCTGGCTCAAAGGATTCGTAGTCAGAGTTGTTCATTTTAAAAATTAAAAAGGAGTTTTTGGCGGAATCTTAATATCATGTAGTGGCTTTTATAGTTCATTTATAATCTTGTGTTATTTAGCTCCATATATTGTAATACTGGTGGTGTTTTACGTAATATAGTTCGGTTATTGTGCGTTAGTGAAGTGGATGGGAAATAATAACGCGAAGCATGAATTTTGAAATGCCATAAAAACTCCTTGGAAAGGTCTAACAAGGGGCCACCATCTTGTCACAACATTGAAATTATGGCAAGACACATCTTATATTTTTACGTAGTCGATGATAACAGTAATAATCTAGAAGATTGATTGCCAAAAATAAAATTAAAAATTTTAGTCAATATAAATCGCGATGTGCCAGTATGAAAATGGCTTTTCCAAGTGAAGAATAATTTCCTACTCGAACGCCCTTACAATCGATGTGTGGAGGCGATATTTTTTTATCAAGCAAAATCTATGGAGACTCAGCGTTGGGCAGCGTCCCGCTGTGTTGCATAGAAAATACATTTTCAGACTGTGTAAACAACTTTTGAGACATTTTTTTTTCACATACCCTACCGTGTAAGGGAGATGTGGCATATTATTCATCAGTAGGGGAATTAGGAACACTTAACTTCAAACGCTAAAAAATAATAGAAAAAAGTTATAAACTAAATCAAATTTTATTGCTACATGAACTTTAGTTATCTATGTACTTAGTAGTCATAAAACGTTATTTTAAATTTACGTTTTAATAAAAATATAAACTAGAACACGAAACATTGCCGTTCCTGTTTACCCGATACCCTATGGGATAATTGAGATCATCCCGTGGGGGAAATGGAAATGATATGATGTAATTAAGAAAGACGTTTGATCGATCTTTCTTACGTAATTATGAGGCATCTGAAATAATTTGTAAAGTTTAAATATTTTTACACAATCAACCAGCAGTACTATGTCTAATTAGGAGGGTAAGGGGTAATTGGGAACGTTCCAAATTACTCCCCTAATGCTGTTCCTAATTACCCGAATCAGTCAATATACATAAAAATTACCGCCACTCTCAAAAGCATTTTCTATTACCTTCAATCTATGTTGCATTTGAAAACAGATACTGTGTGTATGATATGAGCAAAAATACAATACCTTTGAACTCAAAAATATGATACTTACATGTGTTATAACTGATGACAAAAACTATATCAAAAATAATTGTTCGGCTTACAGTGAAAAAACTAGTGCGTCCTTTCAATCCCACTTTCGCATACGCAATGAATGGCTCTGCATTCAGCCGTAGAATAGTTTCGCGACAGTGTAGTACGGGGAGATGTATTATTTATCTAACTATTCCCAATTACCCGCCGTTCTCAATTACCCTACTCTCCCCTATATATAAATATGAAAATGTATGTCGTTATATACGTATATATCATAGTAATTTCAGCATCGTTTGACAGATCACTGGCCATATCTCTTACATAAATCTCGATACAGTTTTTTTAAAAAGCAATATGTGTATATCTGGTCAGTTTGTTATCACGCTGTATTCTCGTTTTGTTGGCATTAATAAGACAAGTGAACATACGAAGAAGTTCTGACTAAATATTTTCGCCTAAACCATTAGGGACATGGCATGATGATACATGTGTTAACAACTAGCTGTGCCCTCGATTCAGTCCACGTGAAGTCTAATGTAAGAAAATGTTGACTAATAGAATCATCTGGATGTATTAAGTCCATTTACTTATGTGTACTTTTCTCTCGTACTTAAGTCTCGTCGACATTAAAATTAGAATGACTTTTAATAAAGTGGATCGATTTTAATTAAAACAAGAATATATATTACTAGACGATACGCGGTTCTATAGTGAATGCAATATTGAGCAGTGATGTGTTTTTAAACAAACAGACACGCAGATATTTCAAAAAATGATTCAAATGTATTTTATTTCTTATTTGATGATACCTCTAACAATTTTATTCGCAAAAATTTAAAAAGTACAGACACGTGTAGACGGTAGAGCCACGCTGAAGCTATTACTGGTATCGGCATGAATGGGTCGACTCGATCCCGGTACTACCACACGACCTACAGAAACACCGGCGTGAAGTAGCAGTGCTTGCATTGATGCGTTTCGTTCGGTCAGTGAGAGCGCCGGAGGCCCACCTCCCCTCTTCTTGCCCCTCCCTACTCCTACCACCCTTACCCCTTTTACTCAAACAAAGGCTGGCAACGCACTTGCGACTCCACTGGTGTTCCACTGGTGTTGCAAGTGTATATGGACGGCGGTGATCCCTTAACATCAGGTGACCCGTCTGTTCTTTTGCCTCCTATGACATGAAAGAATCGTTAGATTTACATTCTTATTATATATATATATATATGTATTGCTGTTAAAACAACGCTAAAGTGTGTCTAAAAATTTATAATAGTTCACTTATTACCAAGGTATCCATAAATATTGGAATATTGTATTCAAATTCATCGTTCAAAACATAGAGGACTTGGAGGTTTATCTGTTAATAATAATATAATAGTGATTCGATACGGTAACTGCGGTAACATGATGCTAGGTACACCTCTGAAAACAGTGCTAACAAAGGAGCATGAAAGATACGAAGGTAATAAGCGATGGTAATAATGTCTGTTCTGTACACACTATTGTACAATTGTTAGAAATTTGTCACAAACACTTGATTTCTGTCTGACAAATGGTTATGATAACAAATGCGAATACGATATCGATGTATATTCGTATTATAATTTGACTAACTTACTTATTCCGATTTACCCGTAAACTAGTCGTGTAACATTTCGAATATAAATCACTTTTTTAAATATTTTTGTTAGGGAAAACCGTATGTAATCGTTATTATTTCTGAGACCTCTTCCGATGTCTGTGTTTTTAATCTAGTGCTGAGTTAAATTTACAAGTTCTTGCTTTCTTTTATCACTACATTAGTGTAGTGTTCGCAAACTCGGCTCTGTAAAAATCTTGACAGTTTTTGAGCTCTCTTGTAAAGTATCTACATAGATATTTCAGATGAAATGACTGTATCAACTGTTTATATTACATAGATAAAAGATTTATGTATAAACAAGTATGTATACAAACGTGTCTGAAAGCAGAAGCCGGCAACGGTTCGCGCTGACCTACATGGACGGAATCCAGTAAATACTGATCATGGGAAAAGTATGTAACAAGAACTTTGGACCGGTTCGAATGCTTTATAATTACCAAGGTAGAAGAAGAAAAATACCACTCGTTTGTTTAAAGCGGCGGGTTTGAATGTATAATTTACATATAAAATACTGTCTTGTTTCGGCATATGGTGTTCAGGGATAAACGAGTGTACATTGTAAATAAAGTTATCTAGTAATTTTTATCAAAAGGCTTACAGCCCAAACATGGAAACGATGATTTTTGGTACTGTATTAGAATTTTCCGAACTTGAAAAAAAAAATCACTTCCAAACTGTAAATAAATCTTAGGAAACACAGTGACATTGGAGATATTCTTGCCGATCTTTATATTTATTGATAATTTACTCTTGATATAAATTGGCACAAAAAAATATTATGTTTATCATATATGCAGTTTACTATAAACGTGCTCTTCTAAGATGTTCTATAAGGTTAATATTGTGTTCCAAATAAGTGGCTTGGAAACGATCTAGTTAATAATTAGCATGAAGTTATTTGACCGTTAGTAAGTTTGATCATATCAAGTAAGATAGATACAAAATGCTAAAAAATTATAAGAACTTTATAGATACATTTCTGGAATAAGAGTCTTTCTTCTAAATATGTTTGAAATATCGTTTAAAACTAGCTCCATTCGGCAGTGGGGTTATCATTGTGACCCCTTTATATATTTAAAATCTGTCGTCAGAGTACGATTCACAATTAATATAAGAGAATATTTTATATCTGAAGTACATAAGTATTCCATCTATTTTCATATGTCAAATTTTGTATCAGACGCATCTGTATCAATCCAATCTTCATCGGAGTGTTGCGCTGTCAAAACACACCAACCCTTCCCGTCTTTACCTATTATTTCTGTGCCATCGCCTTGTGCACTCCGCTGAGCAAATATTCATAATTGTCGTCTATGTCATCGCTTTTTAGGGTCAGACCACTTTATAAAACATCAAAAATAAATTTTACATCATAAACGGAAATACATAGAGGTTATTTTCCTGTAACTAAAATTTACACTCCGTAAATCGACCTCAATCATTGCCCTTTTGTCGTCCGAAGTGGCCTCAGGTGTATTGTTAAATCATCCCTTTTTACAATTCACTATTCGGTTTGCGTCGTCAAGTTGTTTGCACGTATATTTATCGCTGTCCATTAAGTTAATGATGAATAAGTTTTTATTGGAGTTTATCAGTAATTTATTAATGTTATGTAGAGAGGATAAGGGAACTAATAAATCGTAACGTTCCCAAAAAGCGACCCACAGCATTCTTAGCTTCGATACGAATCAATAAACAAAATCACGAGCTCCGGAAATCCGAGCGGAGTCCGAGATGCATTTCCATCTTTCACCGTCTTTTCACCCTCCGAATATCATCCCTAAAATTCATTCTCCCGTCTCTTTTCCACTGTAAGTGTGAGTGGGACGGAAAATTGGCAATACGCGTGCGCGGATCAACCCCTCATGAGCGTTTAAGAAAGTTGATAATGCCAAGCGGGAGATCCTGATGTGATGCCGGGGTCGCGGAACATTCCTCCGTGGATCGTCCGCAGAGGCGGTGGTCCCGTTCTCTCACCCCCGGGCGAAAAACCATTGCAAAATTGCACATAGAGATAGTGACTCCCGGTGCACCTCAAGGTATCACATTCGGTCTTGAAGTCTCCATTCGTACACACGTCACTTCTAAACTCCGTCCAAAAATCAAAGGTTGTTAACCAGGGTGTGAGAGAACGAGAAGGTTCAGTCTTATTATAAAGTGGGAACGAGACGCAGCTATGGCACATCGCTCCCGGTCGAGGTGAGTACCACTAGTAAAGGCCACGTGTTAAAACTTTTAGTTTTCTATTTCAGATTCTTCGTGTGTATGATTATTCACGTTTTGTATTGTTTCAAATATAATCACTGTTTTCTAATCATATATTAATAACTCATGTAAATTGGAATTGTATCTATCTAGATTTAGCTTCTCTTTTGCTATTTGAAATCTGTTTCTCTTTACAGTAAAGTTTAAAAACAGATTTAATATATAACTAAATACAACGGTAACTTCATCTGAGCTTATCGTCATCCTTTTCTTATTTTTAGCGTTCTTAGCTATCTTCCAGGGTTGAACTTTTTGTTCAGTCAACCTACTCTTTGTAATGTTGTATCTATTTTATTTACTAATTAGTCGACCCGTGGTTGGAATTCGACCACAATCATTATTTTTTTAATTCTCATTATTTTCAATTTTTTTGCAAAGAGAAAGAAGAATCATGGAGTGAACAATAGAGGTTTAAAAACAAAAGCTTCGACTTGTCGACGGTATGGGGAAAGAACTGTTTCTAATTTTTTATTGACACCATTAAATCTCATCAATAGTTACTAACCAAAATATGAGTAAAGAAAATCGTTTGACAAACAGATTATACTCGTATATAGAAGTTCATATTTGTTGTCTTTGCTATACAAAATTAAATTTTGTTTGTCTCACGTACAAGTGTTATTATCCTATTAAAACGATATGTATCTGTGATCTCGTGGCATCGCAATCCCCTTCAAATTAGCATCATTGTGGTTGCAACTTGCAACATTCACCGATCATTAGACTTCGTTAGAGTGTCTTCAATGGCACTCGACTGTGCTACACTTAAAATGTCTAATCAAAACGTGTCCACGAAAATTGCTCGGATGTTTTGGGGAGTTATGTTCTCTATTTCGGCTTCTTCGTCTGGAATGTTTTTATCTGTTTTGCGAGTTTTAATAAACTAGTATTGTTAAAGATGTACTTTGTAGTGATTTAATTGTTTAAATTGATTCGTTTCTTCATTAATATTTAGTAAGGAAGTTAGGTATCTTTATTTATTTTGCTTTTATTTGTGATATTTCATTAAATAATTGTCTCGCTACTATTTATTTTTATTTAGCACTTTTTTTGTTGGTATTTTATTGTGCCCTTATGATTATTTAGTGAGAGTAAAGAAATAATGTAAATATCTATTCTGAATCCAGTCTTAAGATCAATCATTATGTAATTTATTTATCCTTCTACATATATGATCTAGAATATCAAATAAATTTTACTTAATTCAGATCACGGAACACTTTGTAATAAATGCAAAAGTTAAACAGTGTTTCAAAATACGTTCCTGTTGTTAAGAAAGAAAAAAAGAAACTAGGCCAGGCACGTTAATGCAAACAAGACGTTTCGCAACGATGCGCAGATTTTGTGTCTCATAACGTACCTAATAATTTTAAATTATCAGTCAAAACTACAAGATAAAGATAGGAAAATATCTTGCGTAGCATACGTTTGCCTTATCTAATCTGTGTTGGAGAAATTATTCATCATAATTTGGACTTTGCTTACATATTTTGATTTATTTATAGTTGTATATTTATTTATCTTATATGTTATCTGAAGATGTCAAAGATATTGTAGATCAAATTGGTTTAAGATTATGTAGGAAAATGAACTAGTAGGATCATGAAAACGTTGAAAACCTTAAAAGTTCAGTGAATGTCGCGATATGGGTAAGAGAACATACTTTCGGTACGGCTGATGTATTTATCGAAGCTATAGATTTTGCTTGAGCAGGTATAATATAAGAGAGATATGGAGATAGTTGCTTTTTAATGTTTGACATCCTAGTTCTCTATAAATGCATAGATTTAAACACTTTGAAATTTCACATTGTGTTTCTTATATTTCTGTCGTCAATTGTATGTATTTTAACGTAACAAGAATTACTCTACTCTTCATAACATAATTATAAATGGTTTTACAGATATGTATGTATGTATGTATAGGTTGATCTATATACCTCTTATCTGTTATTACTTAAGTTCTTACAATCTCGATTTGTAATTTTATACCAATATCAACCTCTACATGTTGATTAAATTTACATTCATCTAATTTTCATCTCAACGGGGCATCGTCCCCCGCTGTGATGATTGAATCCATAGCCTCCTCGTTAGCAAATTGATTGAGCCCTATTGATGAATGATACTCGGAATTACTTGTTGCTTCAAGATTATCATCAAATTTCGGTGGTTTATCTTTATTCAGATTATTAACCCTTTGCATAGGATATATCATTGCTCCCTATTTGAACGTTTCGTTTGGGAGAATACCACAGGAAACATTTTTATGTTAAGTACTTGTCTTAATTGAGATCTTATCTTACTTCGTATACTTCGTTCATAAGTTCTATATGCCTTATATGTTGAATTTCATCACTGAAAATTATAAATACTTCATTTTCAAAGCACTTTCATGAGGTTTTATATCTTGTACTTTAATTTAATAAAAACAGCTAATTAATGTATCTATCTATTATAATGTAGATTAAGCGTTCCACTTCTATCACTTCTGTATATTTGTTGGTTACTTTATATTTAAGTATTCGACTCCATGGTTGCATGTTTTGATATATTGCTTAGTTTTGATTAAGTTTATAAAATTTCAGCATCTTTGCTAAACGAGATATTTTGATTTATACTTGTAAAGTGTGTATAATCATCGTTTGATAGAAAAGCGGTTTCAATATTCTAAACACACCTTGTCCTATTCTTATCCTCATCCATCCCTAAGTATCGCTTGACACAATATATTCTACTCTATGATGTATTGCTGTTAGAAAGGAGATTTGGATATGAAATGTACAATTCCCAACGAACACGTGCTTAAAAGCCAGTAATAAGATATCGATGAAATGTCCAGCATATTTACAAATCACGTAAATACTCCCCAAATAGAATAATCCCGTCTATTGTGTGAAAATGGCAAACAAGTCCGCCCTCGCACCCCGCTATCGCCCCCTGCACCGTTGGACATAAGATCCCCTAATTCGTTAATAGAATACACAGGATCAGATTACTCCAGGTCAGACACCGTGACGACTTCCGGCGAACGGTAGATACCGGAAGAACATGGCGGGCGGAAGTTTGTTGCCTGGTGATATTTCTCCTTTTGACAGCATGTAATCTGTCATATATTTTTGATTGATTTCGGTGATTGTTACGGTGTGGGTTTAATTAATAAGTCAGGAAAAATATATTCTTGTACATTGACTATTGTGTATAAATATCATTTCCGATTCAAAACATCTAACTATATTGTATCGTTAGTACAAATTTAGATTCTAATAGTGTATGAAGTTTTACTACAAGAAAGGTCTTATTGGATGTTAAGTCGTATGTGTTCCCATAGATGGCACTGTACAGTAGCTTGGTAACGTTGTATTGCGGTGTCAAGAAATTAATTATCTTACCGGTGCTTGTTTGAAACATTCAGATATCTTTCCGATATATACTACTCTATCTATCGGATCCCGCCGCTAGGGGTATTTCTATGTTCAGTTAATAAGGGTTTCTATCACCCAGGTGATATCGTTACATTGTCATAAATATAGAGTTTAAACATATCGAATAATAAGCAAAATTGTTTCGACGATTCCATAAGGCTTGTCAATGCCCTAACATTGGAAGGAAACAATCACCGCGCATGCGTCACTCACCTTAGAAGTGGATGGGTAATCAATAAGACTCCGGCGCCGACAAGTCTGGCGCCTTGGCAACGATCCTGCTAGGATGCTGGGTACAGGGAGGTGTGGGGAATGAGTATTATGTGTCCGATATAGGCGTGGCAGGTTTTAAATAATATCATAGATTTATGGAACTGTAGTTCATGTGATAAGGTGATAATGATAATGATTCATTTAAAATGAAAATTTAAAGATTTTTCAGTTATGAAGATACGTATTGTTTTAAAATGATCTAAGTACAAAAGTAATGAAAGAAATAATGTTTATACATTTTGATGTTTAGATATAACATGAAATACAAGATACAAGAAGTTTCACTTACGGGTACCATTAGTTCCCACAATTACGACCACATATTAATGTATACATTTTGGATTTATGCGAAAATAAGAAGAGAAGAAAGGCAACTACTAGATTCAAGTTACCGATTTCTGACGATTTTTTGTGAAGTGAATTTATATTTTTTTTCTTAATTGCCAGATAGTAAGTCCAAGCATCATGTCAAACGGGTTCTAATGTCTAAAGTCTATAGGGTGGAACTGGACGATGGTGATGTCTGGAAATGACGCCTCTCTCTTTGTCTCGACCAGAGCGCACCAACCGAATATAACTGTTTATAGTTATGCATGCTTGTAAAGATATATTGTGTTATGTTATGTTTAATGAAAAGATATATCAGGTCAGGTTTGTTGTAGTTTTGACGTTCGTAAATGCCTTCTCCGATACTAAATTGAATAAAGTATTTCGATTTTGATTTTAATACCAATGAGGTATACTAAGCCTTTTTTACTTTTAAGTAACAGAACATATATGCTTCACTGCAGATGATTCTTTCATCTCAAACAATTTCTCGATGTCAAAGTGAAGAACTGCGTACAACATTATCAATCAATCAATGAATTCAATCAGAACATTAATTTGGACAATTAATATTGGACATTTGGAACATAATATTGGACTTTATCTCCAGTATACTTTTATTTACACATCCATAAGGAAAATAGGGTATTATATCAGAACTGAACTAAATATAAGTAAATGATAATGTTTCTTCTGTGTTTATTTGTCAATTGAAAGCGACGTCACAGAACCGCTTTTGTGTTATCACATTAACTCATAAGAAGCTCCATAGAATTATTACTCCCCTTTCGTGAGTCTAATACGTTGATTTATCGCCTTTTGTCCTCACGTCAATCTATGGACCCACTCACTGTCTTTAGTTGAGAGGCAACCACCTATTGTATACTTTTTTTTTACCTTAGTCGAAATCATAAGATTGACTGATGGATAATGCATAGCCTAAACCGTGGATTCTAGAAGTATGAAATTTTATACACAGTTCTTTATATGTATAACGTAAATGTATGTTTTGGTAATTTATCTTACTAAGTGGATTTATAAGGCAATTTTTTGGCTCTATTAGTCCCTAAATCGAAATCAGCAATACTATATTCATCTAAGAAGACTTTTATGAATGTACCTTTCTTATTTTATTAACGTACCTATCCCATATACTATCTATCGCCAGTTCAAATAAACATTCCAGTTATCGACAAGAGCTGCCAACAATCTCGATATAGTTTATCTGTCTTTCATTTCTATTAAAATATTATATATACGTATTATCTGATGTGCAAAGATGGGATCATTGTCAGCTACCATTGCTGACGTAATAAATAACCCTATTGTAAATTTATTGACAGTAGTACCTGCTTCACCTGATGCTTGGTCTTTCTGTCCAATAAATCAGTAATATGCTTTGTGGCACCTTAAACTTTAATTAAATACTGATTTATCATCACAGTTCTATTCGGAACTAAATCGAGTAATGTATGTTTTGTGTATTTCATATGTGGGTTCAATAAGCGTGAATCATAAACCAACAATGTATACACGATTCTCGTCCAGTCATTAAAATTGTCAGCTCACATTTATGTTGGGAGTGCGGTGACCCGTCGAAGATTCGCTTAAACTAGAGACGATCGTTGTTTATCGATTAATCATGAAATATGATACAGTTATTTGCTTAGAAATTATTTAATTTAATCATCAAGTTCTGCTTTTGTAATAAACAATTGTTAGATCTGATTATCTATATATCTATCTAATACATTTAAACGAGCAATTCTTGTATATTTGTATATTGTTATATATTCAGGATCTCGGAAACAGCGTCAGCTATTTCCGTGAAACTTAGTATGTAGGTAGTATCGGGGACGATAAATCGATCTAGCTAATTTTAATTCATAGAAAACTTTTCTAACGGAGTTTTCAGGCAATTAAAAAAAATATAGATAAAATATGAAGGTACATTTCGCCGCCGCTGTCAAAACAAAAATAGCTCAGAAGGAAATTGGTTGCTTCGAAAATCAGTGAAACCCCAGTTCGAATCTGAGTTTTTTTTTTGTAAAAAATGATAAAAAAGGCAAACCTTACATTTTTTTAAATTAAATAACTAATTTTAATACTATAATTATAAGAGATATAACTTTTTAATATTTTTTTTTTCTGATAAAAAATGCTCATTTTGTGAGGCAAACCTAACAGTTTACTTTAATTTTAAAATGTACTTAACAATTTATTTTAATTCAAGAACAAATAAAGCATTTCCTCACACAGTCATGATTCTAGTAATTGTATATATTACTGTTATTTTATATTAACGATATATTTTTATACGTCTCATCTCTAACCGTCACAGCAGCTATGCAGAGACGCCGCGCCGGCGCGCCTCTTTATGATTTATTTGACACACTGTATTTATCAGAACTGAACCCTAACGAAGTACGTACTAAGTGTGAGAGCATGTTAACCTCGATATCTGTTTATGGTGAGACATTAGAAAGACGAGATGCCATTATGAACATTCATTTATTTAATATCGATAGAAGATAGTATCTCCGGTAAAAAGTCGTTTTCTAGTATCGCGCTATTTTCAGAATACTGTTTGACTGCAACTGACGAGGTGTAGAATGAATTGATGTTATAGAAACTCGATAAGTAAAACGTATCTTTATTAAGCTTATTTGTTCCTCTTTTTTTTCAACAGGAGGAAATCCTACATGGATACGCCTCGCAATACCGAGGGACAGTGCGAGGTTTATGTGGGACTCCTCACTAGAAACCCCTGTACCGCCTTTGCGCGTATGTGATTCAAGGCTGAGGGTTGGCGATGAGCACGTACTCCTCCAAACCCTGGTCACGCTCTTGGGTCTCCGTAGATGGTCGAACGGTAGACCTACGCCTCGAGAGAGGTCATTTCTCCCTCTTGCTTCCTATTGAAGCAGCAGCCAAGACCGTGCTTCATCTTCACGGGCCTTTGTTACCGTTACGCGGCAACGGACGCCCCTTCGTCTGTTGCCTGAAAAGCCTATTTGTTCCCCTGGATGATGGAGCAATCCAATTGAAATTTATTTCTCCTTCTCGGCTGTTTTTTTCAGACTAGACTTATAAAATGAAAGTTAATATGTATGTCCGCGTCTTTTCTCGCATTATCTGTTGCTAATATTATTTGTTATATTTAATCCAAGACCATGTAATGACAGTTTATAGTCTTTTTTTCTCGAAATGACTACGCTATTGACCCAGTAAGGTCTTAACATCTTCACCGGACTACTAAGGCGAGCGCTTAGGGCACACAGCCGATTTTATTTGACAACTAGCTCAAAGTTGCACGGCACACCTCGGCTTGGGCTGTTGCCTGATATGTGCAATTCGCGAACTATCTGAGCTGACCTAAGCTAACTATTCATATTATATGAGTTGTTGGAACATATATGTGTACCAAGCATACATACCTCAACAAATCCTATATATATTTCGTATCAGATAATTTTCTAAACTATTTCAGTTCGATAAGGGAAAGAAACAAAACCCTTCCACTTTCATGTGTAAGCGTGTATGTGTGCATGTGTGTGGGGGTGATATGTGTAATGTTGTTGCAGTGATGTAAGATTTAGTGTCACTATATCGCGCGAGTAGACCACTCAAGAAAAATGGATATCATAAAAATCATCTGTATGGATAAAACCGTTAGTTCTATCGACTTAGGTGGTTATCGGGCAAACGATTCGATCGAGTTATCCAATTTCAAATATATGCATCAACATCCGTTTTCATATATGATAGATGTAAGAGTTCATTGATTTGTAAATTATGTCTTTTAGGTCATTTAAAGTGCGAGTAATAAAGTATTCGAAATACAAACTTATGCACCCTTTTTACTATAGGGAGTTGTTTAATGGCTTAAAAGCTATATATTACTCGTAATAAACATGTCGATGAATCATTCATAATGTGTTTTAAGTCGGGAGTGTATATCAAGTCACGTATTTATTAAACATTTCTTTAAGAAGCAGAATTATAACGATAAAATTAAAACGTATGAAAAGGGAGTTATGTTTTTTTCAATTGATTCAAGTAAAATTATTAAGTAAGAGAATTAAAAAATCTAACAGCAAGTATAAAAAAGAATTATTCACTTTAATTATATAATTATTTACTAGACTGTACAGCCACCGTAACAAAAATAAAGAGCAATAAAGTACCTAAAACACAAATCGAAGAAAAGTATGTAGCTTGCGCCTTTAGCGGAGTACGTCTAACTCGATTTTAATATATTTTGACAAAAGCCCATAGGTGACGCCACTTTTTATTCTAATTCCGAATATGTTTAGAGCTAGATTTTGGAAAAAATATACCAGATACGTCCCTCTTCCTGTGGACGGTGGTATTGGTACATAAAAGGACTTAGGATTCATCGCACAGTTAAGACGAATGTAATGATACTTCATGCTAAAATTCATTAAACCGTCTAGGCGGTAGTGCTAAAGAAATACATTGAAATTCAAATTTAAAGGGTTTGGACAAAAACTCTATAGTTATAATCAAATTAATTTGTAAGATATTTGGATTTACTGTCTTTGGAATTGGGCATTCTCAAAATTCCCCAACGTGGATGTTTGGAATATAAAGTCGTCTGCATACTTATGACGTAACGCCATTGCACTATTAAAATTCCACCACGACTCATGAGTACCGCTACGCTCCCCCGAAACTCTGCAAGGGTCAATTTCAGGCGTTTTTATGCAAAACTGTGTGCAATAACTCGCACGAGTTATTATCATTTGTTTTTTAATGAATCCAGAGCTATCTGTTGATAACCTCTATTCATGTCAAAGTGTTGTGAGTTCTGTGTCGTTGGGGTTTAGGTTGAAATTTCAACGGGCGTCGTTTATAGTAGTGCGGTTCACGGAATACCATTGCGTAGGTTTTTATTGCATCTCGGTTGAGCCGTTGCGGACTAATGACCGTTTTTATCTTATTGACAATTTCGAATGCGTTAGTAGTTCGTTCCACAATTAAGCGATTAATTGATGGAATCATTAAAATGTTTTCGTTTATCGCTAATAAATGGATCTAATCCATTTGGTTGATTTTAGAATAATGTATCAGTCTGTGTGTTCACTTTAAATCGTTACTATTTTTCTGTATTCTATCTACAAATACAAATATATGACTCACTAATATATATTTAGTTAGTATAGCTTAGTTAGTTTGGCTTAGACAGATTCACGGTGTTGCATCCTAGGTATTATAGCCGAGCCTAAGTTCGGTCACTTTATCACCCTTGAGCTGGATGCCATTCGGCTGAGTACCTTAAGTGCTGGCCTTCGTAGTGCGATGAAGCTGTAAAGGCCTGTAAGACCAATAGTGTAGTTGGAAAAAAATCTGTGTTCAATGTTGCCAACAATAATAATACATAGCTGATATCCACTACTTTATTCCCATAAAAATGTTCTTGTTTTTCCAAAAGAACTCTGTGTTTAATTGAATCTTGGATTGTTTGTATTTTTTCAGTTATTAATTAATATTTACCTTTTAACACCTAGATTCCGTCAACATATTGGTTCAGCCGGTTTGGTGTTAAGCCTGAATAAACAACAAGCGTGGGAGTGTAAGGGGTGTCGAGTAACATCTTAAGATTTGAGACACCCAAGCCAACCTCACCTGCACGTGGTGCACTCTGCTGAATAACGAACGAGGCAATGGCGAAAGCGGGGTGGTAGGGTTTTACAGCCCGACTGGGTCGCAACCACCATGCATATAGCGAAAAAGCCCGTCATAGTGACTCGCTTCTGCGGGTCGCGTTTCGGGATCAGCCTGTGCATATCCAGTACCGGGTGACTTTCCCCATTATGGCCGGCATGACAGCGGCGACCGGCGATGGATAATCTGTCTCTCGGTGGTTGCCAATTTTTTTTGGATTGTACTATGCTTAACATCAGGCATAGTGCAGTCACTATGTCGTGCTTCGATAAAAAAAAAATGTCCGATCAGTACATTTTAATTATGTGTATCCATTAAGATATACAATCTTCATTTTATAATATTTTTTATTAATTCTGTTTCTTCTATTGCAACAATGTCCTTTATTTTTTCATGTATTTTAGGTAGTTTGACCACAATTATCTGATGTTATATAACGTTGTGGTCTAAGATGGTATACATGCTAAACTGGCTGTCAAATGCAGCTGCCGGATCATACGAATGCTTGCTTGAAGACAGATTTTCAACTTAACAAGAGCCACGCTGAAGCGATTACTGGTTTCAGCATGAATGGGTCGGCTCGCCCGACCTACAGAAACACCGACGTGGAGTAACAGTGCTTGCATTGTTGCGTTTCGTTCGGTCAGTGAGAGCGCCGGAAGACCATCTCCCTCATCTCCTCCCTCTCCTTTCGACTATCCCCTATTCCTCCTTCCCTATTCCCCCCCCCCCCAAAACACAGGCTGGCATCGCACTTACAACTCCCCTGGTGTAGCAAGTGTTTGTGGACGGTGGTGATCACTTAAACATCAGGTGACCCACCTGTTCGTTTGCCTTGTATGACATAAAAAAAGAAAACAAATAATAGAAGTTGTCTAACTTACTGTCTACGGATTTGATGATTATTAAAATATGCAACACATGAGAAGTTTCAGGAATATAATCGATTACTTCGTATTTCGCCCCTCCACGAAGTAATCGCGAATCGATATTGGTTAGGCAAAAGTTACAAATGATTTACATAACGTGTTTAATAAATAAACGTAATTGTCAATGAAATATAATGTACATAAGATTCTTTGAAATAGGTAATAAGCTTTTAACTGTAGCTACAATTGATATTTCATACTCCAAACACTCAGCCAATATTGCTACCTAGTCCGGTGAAGCTGTGAAGGCCTAGTAAGGCCAATAGCGTAGTCAGTTCGAGAAAAAAAGCCAGTATGCTTTCAATTGCTTAGTCGCACTAAAATTCAGTTCTATAACTATTATAGTATTGTGATTTTGCTTCAAAGCTAAGATTAAATATGATAGAAGTTCTGTTTCAGTAAACGTAGTATAAGTTAACTATAAATAAAAGTACGAAAATAGATTGCACAGGTGTGTCGGGGGCGTCATCTGGCGGAAGTGTGAAGGTAGAATGCGTCCATCAAACTAAAGTATATTCGCGTAATATATAACTTAGCCTGTGTACACTAAAAGTTTGAAAATGTTATGCTTTGTACCGCCTACAAAATTCACAACAAGTAATGCACTTAAAATCAAAATAAAAACCATAAAAAAAAAAAACGCTGAAATCCTTAGGAACGGTAAAATTTGCTTAAAAATTAAATACAATTTGATTTAGCTCAATTTGAAATTAACGACACTTTTTATTCAGTTTTGTGCTATTTGACTTTACATTTTGTAATATTGGTGGCATTTTTAACCTACCAAAAAACCGAAGGAGCTTCTTAATTCGACGCGTATATATATATATATATATATATATATATATATATCTCTGCCCGCAATTTCGTTCGCGTTCTCAAAAGGAAAAACATCCCGATTTTGAAACATTTTTCATCTGTGCTCCGCTCCTATTGGTCTTAGCGTGATGATATATAGCCTATAACCATTCTCAGTGAATGAGCTATATAACACTGAAAGAATTATTCAAATCGGACCAGTAGTTCCTGAGATTACCCCCTACAACGTCACAATTCACAACGTCACAAACTCACAAACTTTACCTCTTTATAATATTAGTATATTAGTATGTATATATATATACATATATATGTGTGTGTATATATGTATGATCACGCATAACTTTTTAGAATATAGTCCGATTTTAAAAATTCTTTATTTTATTGGAAAGGGTATACTCCGACGTTGGTTGACGTCAGTAATAATCTGGGAAATATTGAAAAGATTCAGTGACGCAATAGTTAAGTAGGCATGATAGTGCAAATGTGTTTCAAATTGAGTTTGAATTCGGCCGTGAATACACAGTTCATTCAAAGTGACAGATAAGGAAGGAAAATATAAATAACACACGGGTTTCCGGAGCGCGTGGTCGCGCCGCGCCGGGTCAACGACCTTGCCCTTTTTTCTTACGGCAATGCTTTTTTGTTCGTTTACTATTGTAACACCGTGAATGTAACACTTTTTTAAGTCACTAGGTCGGAATGTTAACCCCCCCCCCTCCCCCCCGTGTTGCTTACGCGATTCCCGTTTCACTTGATGTTGCCAGCATTTTTTTTATTGAAATATAGTATTATGGATTATGTAGTATATTTTTAAACCTTTATCACGTGCGTTATGTGGTGAACTGTTCAGTTACTAAAGTACAAACTATGCTTATTGCGGAATTAAATAGTCGTATGAATTCTTACTTTCACTTTTTAATCTCCAGCGACTTCGTTCACGTTAATTGTAATATTAATAATAAATATTCTAGCCTTATCTAATTCATATATAAAATACTAGTTGTGCCCGCGATTCCGTCCTCGTGGAATTTAATATAAAGAAGCAGTGAAAAATAAAAACGTCTGAATATATTAAGTCGATTTACTTACCTACTCTTCTCTTTTTTTTTCTTCGAAATGACTACGCTATTGGCCCATCAAGGTCTTAACAGCTTCACCGGACTACTAAGGCGAGCGCTTAAGGCACTCAGCCGATTTTATTATGGCAACCAGCTCAAGGGTGCACGGCACACCTCGGCTTGGCTGTTGCCTGTTGCATGCAAAATCGCGACCTATCTTAGCTAGCCTAGCTAACTATTCATATATGTATGAGTTGTTGAACCGTATATGTGTACCAAGCATACACGCCTCAACAACTCTTCCATATATTTATTATCGGAAAATTGAGAGTTTTTCAGTTCGATAAGGGAAAAAAAGTAAACCCTTCCACTTTCATGTGTAAGCGTGTAGGCGTGCACGTGTGTGGGGGTGATCGTGTAGTGTTGTAGCGGTGATGTATATTTGTGTGTCACCGTATCGCGCAAGCAACGCACTCAAGGGCTCCCTACCGAGGGATCGAACCTAGGCTTGAGCCGCTACCGTGGGAGGCCTAATCGGGTGTGCGGGAGCGAAATTAACCCCTAGACCACGGCGGCGTGATCTGTGGTTACGCGAGCGTGGGAAGACCTACTCTTCTCTCGTATTTAAGTCCCACCGTGATTAAAATTACAATAAGTTTTGTTAGAGTAAACCGATTTCAATGAAGCCAAGACAAGATTTTACTATCAGGGACTTCTATGTAAGTATTTTAAAATGTATTTTATAATACATTACTTTTAATGTATACTATAAGGCTTAGATAGTGTTATCAATGTAAGCGCTGGAAAACTCTTTATGAATTGATTAGAATATGTCAACTTTTCTCTGCTTTATATAAAAGTAACACAGAACCAGACACGAAGTGGTGGTAGAGACACGCTGAAACTACTACTGCTTTCAGCATGAAAGTTTCGGCTCGCCCGGGGTATTACCACCCGACACACAGAAACACCCACGTGAACTAACAATGCTTGCATTGTTGCGTTCCATTCGTTCAGTGAGAACGTTGGAGGATCACCATCCCCTCTCCACTTTCTCCTCCTTCCTCCCCCCCCTCCCAACTACAGGCTGGCAACGTATTTGGTGGTTTATCACTTAACATCAGGTGACCCGCCTGTTCGTTTGCCTCCCATGATATAAAAAGGAGCTAACTTTTTTCATAATATTTTCAGTTATAAATATAAATATTACGCTACATATATGTAGTATAAGTATACTTTAGTCCGAAATATTTGGATATTTTATTAAAAAGGATTTGTGGTAAGTTTAAACACATCTGTTGAACAGTGAAAAAAGGTATGCGACAAGAACGCGTCCTAATTTCCTCTGTTCTTGACGTTTTGGTGCGTCAATGATGCGTCCGGGGCATATGCGTGCCCAAGATTTACAGTTTGCTCTGTTGCGCAATCTGGGACAAAGGCGTTGTAAATATAATATTTGAATCATAGAAAAAAATGTTCCGAAACTATATCAAATTTAGTACAATTGTAATACTCTGTGACTGGTTGAAATAATAACTGTTTGTAAAGATGTTTTTCTTTTACATAAATGATATGTACATTTTTTCGTAACAATAACTTGAAGAGATAAACCACATGGAGTTTTTGCCGGTTCTTCTCGATAACTGGGTTGTTTGTTGGAGACGATGGTAGCTTTGACATCCATAAGCGCCTTCTCATACTAGTAATCATTTAAATAGACGATTTGAAAGAAAAAACAGTATAAAAATTAATAAGGAGTAAGATGCTGTTTCGTGTTACCTAATGGCGAGTTATAAAATAATGACTCCATGAAAAAGTACTTATCTATGTCAATTTCACCTTACAAATTGGATCTTTAAAAAGAGAATCATAGTTATAAAAAAAATTGTGACATCAACAGTCTTCATCTTGAGGGATTTTTTCTAGAAATTGTGACGTCATTTGTTTTCGATACGTACAGTCCTCACCAAACTTTTTGCAAATTCATGTATCCATAAGGTCTGCTAACTTAGATCCATGTTCGGTGTTGCCAACAGAAGTTATTCCCTTATTTCGTGGAATTTTTATGAATGGGTTATATTATGAGGAATGTTGAAACTGTTTGAATCATTTCAGAGTATGAATGAATAGAGGAAAATATGAGAGCGGTCACGTTTTAAAGTATGACCTCATGATGTGCTGATGTCACGGCGTAAGCTTTGGTAGGTCAAGGTCATTGTTTCCACGTAACTTATATTCCGAGTGTAGGTATGACTGTTTTTAAAGGTTAAATTAGGTACTCTTATCGGTGGAGCGGTTTAACAAAATGTTTGAACCTTGAAGTTTTTTTTTAGGTAGTGTAGGAAAGAGTTTGTATCGGGAACACTATCGGCTGACGGTGAAGGACGTGAGAAATATTCTTTTAGTACTACAGTGGAAAAACGGGATTGGATTTCTCTGCGTTCAAAATTGTTGAATACACTGTGAACCGGCGTGATGATTATGTCGATGTCTTTTAGGGAAAAGATATTTATCCCAATTGTGGGGCTATCCATTATGGCAATTATATTTTTATGGCACGTATCTGTTGGTATATAAATAGGCAGGAGGAAAACGGTTAATAATATCTCTCTCCTCTGTTTGTCATCCGATTTTCTTAATTATTTTTCGTTTTCGTAGCGATTGCTGAGCTTTAGTTATTGTCTTTTAATTGATAATTAAAGAATTTTAAAAAGTTTTTTTTATATATGATCAAACATTGACCACTGGGCCAACACTCGATTATATAGTACTAGCCTCTGCCCACGACTTTGTTCGCGTGGTCATAGTTAATTTGGGTTAACTAATATGCAGTGAAAGCTCTGAAGAGTAAAAAACACTCCGATTTTTAAACATTCTTCATTGTTGCTCCGCTCCTATTGGTCTCAGCGTGATTATATATATATAGCCTATAACCATTCTCTATAAATGAGCTATATAACAATGAAATTTAAATAAAAATTTTCAAATCGGACCAGTAGTTCCTGAGATTACCCCCTATAACGTCACAAACTCACAAACTTTACCTATCTATAATATTAGTATAGACTAGCGGCCCCGGCGGACGTATTATAAACCTAACCCTCCGCATGAATCACTTTATCTACTAATGAAACCGTATAAAAATCCGTTGAGTAGTTTTTGAGTTTATCGCGAACAAACAGGCAGGCAGACGTGACAGAGGACTTTGTTTTAAAATTTGTAATGAAGCTTTTGAACGTAATCGTGCTGAATGTGTTCAAAATGAGAGACACGTCTTTTTGTTTTATTTTATCATATGAGTAAATGGATACATCTTTTATTATCGTCGATTCATGTCATAGGAGGAAAACGAACATGCGGATCACCTGATGTTAAACGATCACCACCGTCCACAGACACTAATAACGGACTTGTGCGTTGCCAACCTGTGTTTGAGAGGAAACGGAGAGAGGAGAGAGGAAGTGAGCCTCCGCGCCTTTGAATACTTTGTTAGTTGCTGCGAGTTTTAATTATGTGGAACAGTGCAGCGGAAAAATGTATAACTCTTTAGCACCACTCGGGGACTACGTGCAGGGGAATGAGGGGTACACTTCCTGCGGACACGTGTAACATCAGCCCAATTAGCGTTACCGATGGACGTGGTATTTACTCAAACAAGTGCTAAGGACTGTACCGCGGTTGTTTTGGTTAGATAACGTCTCGTTATTCTAGTTAATTCCGTTCGTTTATAGGATTCGAACGTGATTTTTTCCAATAACCTTCTGCCGCAATTGTTTTTTACTCGTATCTATAGTAAACTTTATAATACTGAATATATTCCCAAAACAGTGTTAGTTAATTAATAGCTTATAGCTAGAAATATTTAATGTCAAGGTACCGCGTTACTACGAATCAATTGGATTATATTTGTTGTTTGCATTACTGAACCTTCTGTAATACTCTTGATTCTTGGAAAAGTATGATAATGCTTACTATAGCTCTGATGATGTCATATCATTACTCAATATATATTTACATAGTTAGTGTGTTTTTTAATTATGAAACCGCTGAAACCATTTACATGATTATTTTTTTTTATAATACGCGTTTTCATTTGCGAGGTTTTTGTGTATATTTTATTTTAGTGAGTAATATATGAAATGAGTTAAAATGTTAAAAGTAAATTAATTGGAAGTAAAGAACTGCCGGTACATTTGGTTGTTTTATTTCCCCTAAGCTATTAAAGTCAATTAATATAATACTGTACAAGGTTATGTAAGGCTTAAAATCGTCAAGAGTATAACTCTAACTTGTTGTACTGACCGCCTTAACGGTTCAAACTAAGTTATAAATGTTAAACGTGAAAAGCAAATGTTTATCTTTATCGCATTAAATAATTTCGTCATCAGCATTCAACAACGCTACGTTTCACCGCCCACCATTAGTCAATATAAATACTTAAGTTACAAAAGCGTTTCTCGAACGTTCTACGTTTTTCTTCACCGTCATACATGTGTTTAGTTCATCATTAGCCTGTAAGAGACCTACTGCAGGGACATAGGTCGGCTCCCGTAAGGAACGTATGGATATAACCACCACGCCAGCCTTCGACGTATTGGCGATTTCTAACTCTAAAATATCCACATTTCTATGTTTTCACATTTTTTTTTATTGAAGCACGACATAGTGACTGCACTACGCCTGATTTTAAGCATAGTACAATCCAAAAACATCGGCAACCACCGAGAGACAGATTATCCATCGCCGGTCGCCGCTGTCATGCCGGCCATAATGACGAAAGTTACCCGGTACTGGATATGCACAGGCTGATCCCGAAACGCGACGCGCAGAAGCTAGTCACTATGACGGGCTTTTTCGCCAAATACATGGTGGTTGCCACCCAGTCGGGCTGTAAAACCCTACCACCCCGCTTTCGCCATTGCCTCGTTCGTTATTCAGCAGGGTGCACCACGTGCAGGTGAGGTTGGCTTGGGTGTCTCAAGTCTTAAGATGTTACGCGACACCCCTTACACCCCTAAAGTATAGTAAGTAGTACAAAAACATTTCTCAGGTTCAGGTTTCCTGGCAATGTTTCCCTTAGCCATCAGCCGATACTGTTACCAATTTAACATAAATAAGCGATTTTCGAAAAATTGTTGGTAGGTACATGCCGGGATTCGAACCTGCGGATAACGGATTTGATATTCAACTGGTCAAACCTAGTGACCACCACTGCCATAGTCCATCTTCTGTTATATCTTCTGCAAGTGTTAATATTCCAATCTCTTTTGTCCAGCAGGAGTTTGAGCCCGTCACACCGGAAACGTCGGCGGGCGCCTGACGTAGCGTCCGCGAGCGTCTGGAACACGCCTTACAAGATAACTGGTACCGGCTGATCACTACACACACTGTGAGTTATCAAAAGTACATCATTTCATATTATAAAATAAAATCTTCTGTCATGTCTGTCTGTCTGTTCGCGATAAACTAGAACACCACTGAGCGCATTTTCATGCTGTTTTCGTTAATATATAAAATGATTTACGAGGAAGGTTCAGGTATATAATTTTTATAGTATAGTATGATATGATATAAGATTTTTTGTAAATCGGTTGAATTATAACGGTGATTGTTGAAATTATCGGAAAAAGTCTAGCCTGGGAGCTTTTGTCAAAAACGCTGCCTAATCTTTTTTTTTTCCTTTGAGATATAATAAAACGATTGAGATTCGCAGAAGAAGTCGCGGGAATCAGCTAGTAATTTCATATACTGCTGAATTAAATTGAAGTAAACACGTTTCGTGCCGAGCCATTTTTACCAGACATCCTTCGCGGGCCCTTTCATATTTCGGCAAATAAAATTGTATCATTTTTTTTTCGAACTGTCCATGTTATTGGCTTGATGGGTCTTCAGAGCTTTACCGGACTAAATAACGTATAACCATATAATATTATGTTACAACATCATACATAACATGACATTAATTGTTTCGTTTTCAATCGTGTACCACCACCGGTGATACACGTGACACGGAATCTGTTAACTCGATTTTCGAAGGATCAATTCTTAGATGAGGAACAATAGCTTATGATGTCCTCTTTGTCTTTGAAAGGCTGTATCTACGTTAGTAGCCTGTTGAACAGTTTAATCCGGATATACAATATACACTTAAATTTGTAACCATACCCACATATGCCCACGTAACACTGAACTAACCAATGTCTTTAGTGATATACCAACGTTTTTTCAATGTATTTTGAGAAATGGAGAGATTCAACTCTGAGAGTGGTTGATTTATTCATATTAATCAGAAATGAATACAAATTAAAAATAGATAACATAAAAATGGTATATTTATTTAAAAAAATCTATATTGAAATTAAAAATGTATATTCAAAGTTAAATACACCACGTTAACCAATAAAAAATTAAATATAAGTCCGTAAAATTCAGTACATAATAATTTAAACATAAGAAAGTTGCATGTTTAATTTTAATACTCACGTTCTTACAGAGGAAAAAGGGCGGTATGCCTTGTGGACCTTAGCTCGAAATCAACAAAAATCCGCAACTGTTAAAATTATGGTACAAAATTTCAGACATCACCCAGAAGACGTCCGCGTAACCGGTCGTTCAGTCAGGAGAGGCCGTCGCGTGAACGGCGACCCAGCACACAATCATTAGACCTCGAAAACAGACCTCAACAAACTGCTACTATACACAAGTACGTATAGATGAGCTGTTACCACTCTTTATAATCAATATCTTATACATATTATAAGAATGTAAGTCCTAACTACATTTTTGTGAAAAAAAAAATTGCACGTGTCTTGGCATAAGTAATAAAATACACTTCGATGATTTTTAGAAATATCTATTTGTTTCTTTGAAAATGTATCACTGCTGAAGTACTTCGTTTATGAAAAAACCTCACTAAAAATTCATATCCTCGAGTAGTATTTAGTTATTGTTTCATTCAAATCTGTTCATTTTATCAAAAGTAACTTTAATTTTAATGACGACACGACTTAAGTACGAGTTAAAAGTACATAAATATATGAACTTAATACATTTAGATGATTCAATTAGTCACTATTTTTTTATATTATATTCCACGCGGACGGAGGCGCGGTCACATCTAGTTATCACATATAAGCATATTTTCCTTGTTTTTTTTTGGAATTAATCATCTTTATCTTCCTTCTATAATGGATGAAATTACGGAATGTATTTCGATTTTTTTTTACTTTTTAGACACCTAGTCCTTACCTAAAAAAATATCAAAATATCTCCAGTTGAAGGTTAATGTATTACATGATACATAAATTAATAATAGATGGGGGTGGGGGTATGAGCAGGTAGGTATACGAAGATAGATAACATTTTGCTGTAAACACTATACAATTATTTATTACAAAAAAAAAACGGTATTCATGTCTTTTTTTGTTTTGTTTAGAACATACTCCATAATCAAAATGGCGACGCTCTCATTGAAGATATCGATAGACGGTGGAAAAGTGGTGAAGACTATACAGTTCGAGCCGTCCACCACCGTCTACGACGCTTGCCGCACCATCAGGGACAAGATCCTGGAGGCGAGCGCTGGCGACCGTAAGTGTTCCCTATGCCTTTATCTCTGGTAATCTGTTTAAAGGATAAACTGATTATAAATTAGCACAGTTCAAAAATAAAAACCTAGAAACGACTGATATTAACCGATTCCTTTTCGGTCCACATCTACAGAGGTAAGATTTGTTACTTTGTGAGATTGTAGTGGGTAATCTCAGGAACTACTTGTCCGATTTGAATAATTCTTTCAGTGTTATATAGCTCATTCATCGAGAATGGTTATAGGCTATATACCATCAAGCTTAGACCAACACCGGAGCACCAATGAAGAATGTTTCGAAATCGTTTTTTTTTCCACTTGAGAGCTTCGGCTATGTGTTAGCGTTAGCCCAAAGTAACTATTACTAATCAGACGAAGTCGTGGGTAAGGGCTAATGTCTTAATAAATGAGTAAGTACAACTATGGGATTTAACAAATATTTTTTTAATAACTACACTAGTATACTAGAGATAGAAAATATAATTTTTTGTTTGTAATGTATACAGTAACATGGAATGTATTCTACATTCAAAATTTAAATTAAGCATAAGCTAGTTAAAAATAAGTATGCATCTATAGTATCCTCCTATATTATAAAACACAATGTTTCTTTCTTTATCAGTCCGTTACTTATAACTCGAAAACCACTGAACTGATCTTTTAATAATTCATAATACCGTAATAACCTGATAAGGAAAATAACAGTGTGTTTTCAATAATGTTAAAACATTTTGGTATTAATGGTCACATGTTTAATGATTTATTTTCTTCAACAGCTAAAGAATATGGTCTGTTCTTGGCTTCGGAGGAGGACAACAAGAAAGGCATATGGCTGGAGGCGTCCCGCAGCCTCGACTACTACATGCTGAGGAACGGCGACCTGCTCGAATACAACAAGAAGACCAGGAACTTGAGGGTCAGGATGCTTGATGGTACGTCAGCTATATTCTAATTTCTATTTTATTTCACACAAGATCATGCATGGTTATCAACTATGACAAGCATTTCTAATATTATTTCTTCAGCATTTTTTTATATGGCAACATTTGTGCAAACACAATGTCGCTAATGACACGTGGATCGAACTATAAAACGATAGAATTTGTATCAAAACTTTATTGAAATTTGTCTATCCACAAACGGACAACACATGTAATCTACACTAAAACATATTTTAAGATTCCAAACATACACAAGACAGACAAGAAATGTAAAAAAAATATTTTTGGCTTCTATATCGATAACAAAGTTTACCTCAATTATAATTTTCAAAAAATATTTAATGTACAGATTCCGCCTTGCTTGCTACATTTGTTTTTATTATAAAAGTACAAGCTCTTTATCACCTCCGTAGTGTATTCATCTCATTCTATTAAAAACTAAGCAGAAGACTAAGTTTCACTTGTATCATGTTGTGAACTACACAGATATTTTGTTATTGTAAAACTGTTTGTAACAGGAACCGTGAAGACATTGCTGGTGGACGACAGCCAGATCGTGGCGAACTTGATGGTCGTGATATGCACCAAGATCGGCATCACCAACTACGACGAGTACGGACTGGTATGCTATTACTATTGTTTATACACTAGCTGGTAATCGCGGCTTCATTCTACTGAAATTGTATTTAATTATTATCTGAATCATCTGAATTCATTTTGTATGTAGTTCTATAATTGCTACTAAATTATTTTAGAGTTTTTTTTTTATATCAAAGGAGGCAATCGAACTTGTGGGTAACGTGATGTTAAGTGGTCACCACCGTCCATAGACACTAGCGACATAAGGGAAGTCGCAAGTGCGTTGCCAGCCTGTATATGGGAGAGGGGGAGGGGAAGAAAAGAGAAAGAAGAAAGAGGAAAGGACGTGGGCCTCCGGCGCTCTCACTGACCGAACGAGACACAACAATGGAAGCACTGTTACTTCACGTCGGTTTTCTGTGAGAGGGTGGTACTGCCCCGGACGAGCTGACCCATTCATGCTAAAACCATTAATAGCTTCAGCGTGGCTCTACCGCCTATCAAGAGTAGTTTTGACGGGACATTAGTCTGTCATGTATTAAATTTTATTAACAATCTTGTGGTGTTTTACCTAATATAGTTCGGTTATTGTGCACAGGGGAAGTGGATGGGAAATAATACCATGAAAGCATTAATTCTGAATTGCTGCAAAAAGTCCATGAAAAGTTCTATCATGAGGGCCACTATCTTGTTATTTAATTGTAATGTTCGCAAGAAAAATGTAATATTGTTACCTACTCAATAAAATAAAAATGAAATGAAACAAATTTTAATTTACCTCTGTTGAATGTTATCATCCTTGCATAATTATCTAAACACTTTTGTGAAAATTGGTTCAGCCGCTTTTAAGATTAATATATACAATCAATAAAGATTTCAGTTTTGTTTATATATATTAGTTACCTTTTCACAACCACTTAAAATTTCCCAATACATCACATTCCAGTCTAGTCTAAAATATGAATATATTTTGGAAAATAAAGAAATATTGTTACAATTTTTGTTTTGAAGGCATTATAGGCTCAGTGTGCTTACCAGTTTAGATCACATCGTCATTTAATATGAGATTATCAGATTGTGGTGAAATGTTAAAACCTATAAATATTAAAGACAAAATTGTGTAATGTTTTTAATATTAATTGTTATACAGGTCCGTGAAGAGCAGAAGGAAGAGCCGGATCCATGTGAGAAACCGAACTATGGTACTCTGACCCTCAAGCGGAAGCACCAGGAGAAGGAGCGAGATGCAAAGATGGAACAGCTAAGGAAGAAACTCAGAACTGATGATGAAGGTATGTGTGTGGAATCTGTTGGTTTACAGTGTAATTATTCTATGGTGTTTAATGGATATTATATGTAAATGCTAATTTGAGTTTATTTATTTATTTGATTACTAATTCTAACGGAGGTTGGTGTTGTTAGGGGTATAGAAACGACTTAAGGTACTTGTGAAGACAAATGAAACTCACAAGTGCTGATATAATACTGTTCTTTATTAGAGAGAGTACACGTATTTATAACATACAATTGGTATACATGGATAGGTGTATATCTACATCACATACTCTTTCATTCACAAGATATCTACTATTCCCAAGATATAGGTTAATTGTAGACTGGAACTGCAAGTAAAAGCTTATGCGTTTTATCAAATTGTCTAAACAAACGGACTGATAATATTACTTAGACCAATTCGTTTTGAAACATAGGTTTTGCGTAAGAATTACGTCGATAACATGATTTGTTTTTAAGAATTAAAAAGAATGAAGGTGTTTAATGTTTTTGTGTGGTTTCATAATTGGGTGATTAGAGCGAGGTAGTTGTATAATTGTAATGTAATATATTGCGTTGCAGTGAACTGGGTGGAGCCGTCGAAGACCCTCAGGGAGCAGGGCATCGACGTGACGGAGACGCTGCTGCTGCGTCGGAAGCTGTTCTTCTCGGACCGGAACGTGGACTCGCGCGACCCCGTGCAGCTCAACCTGCTCTACGTGCAGGCCAGGGACGCCATACTCGACGGCACGCATCCCGTCACGCAGGACAAAGGTACACATCACACAACACCACCCAACACTACACATTACACAACATCGCCCAACACCACACAACATCACCCAACACCACACAATATTTTTTTTTAACGTGGGGATATTTCTTATTTATTCGCCACTCTCCCAGGGGAGAGGGTGGGTTATGTCCAACTTGTAAGGACTAAATCCCCACGGTATACCGACAAACCGTCATTGTCGCCGGAAGGAGACCGTCGGGCTCAACACCACACAACATCACCCAACACCACACAACACCACCCAACACCATACAACACCATACAATACCACTCAATACCACACAAAACAACTTTTTATTTGAATTCATACTAGAAAAAAAAAATTGTTTGTATCATTATGTATACTCGGAGGAAGTGAAACAAACTCCTTTGGTTTATTCAATTCAACATGTATGAGAATGCTCATAAACTATATATACACTACTACAGATAACTATAGATCCTGACAGACGCTTATACATACTTACACATACACAATAACTACATATTTATCTTACGTTCAATGCATAACGAAAATTTTTCCCTACCATGCCATAAGAAGTTTCACTTCGATAATTAAATAGAAAACAAATTAAAAACTCAATTTGGATTCGATTCATTTTTAAATATATCATGTTTTTAGCTGCCAATTTTCTAGATTATTACCAGCATTGTCGAGTAGGTAATAGTATTACAGGGCTCTTGTGCTTATTTCAAAATTCAAGATAACAACCTTATTAGAATTTATCAGAGAGTTTTTTTAACATATCAGAATTCACACTCTGTGGTATTATTTTCAATGCGCTACACTTCACACTAATCAAGCGTACATTACAGAAAATCCTACCAGCATTCTATGCTCTATCACGGTCGTTTACAGAACCGAGAGCTCTGGTTTGTTGCATGATTCTAACTTACATGAATAAATTTGGTATAGAAACATACTACAATAGGACTGTAGATTGACTTCGACAGCGTAATATCAAGACTTGAATAATACTGTTTATTTTTAATACCGTATATGTGATTTATACGCCCAAGATATCGTTCAATTGTTTGAAAGACATATTCCATTTTAATAAATTTCAACATTTCAGCCAGTCTGTCAAAAAGGATGACATACTCAGTAGCCTTATGAACATATAAAACCTTATGAACAAAAAATGGAAATAAACAAAAAAGTAAACATGTTATATAAACGATTTAACTTGTATTTAACTCATCTTGTAATGTAACGACACATATATCATCTTTTGAAGGTTCCATTTCTACTGTGGGTGTGTGTTGTACATTGTTTTTCTTTTTGTGGAGTTAACAAAAAAATGTTAACTTTGGAGTGAATAATTGTAGATTATAGAAAGATAATGTAGGAATGTCTTGTGTTGTTAAATAGCTTGCGAGTTCGCCGGTATCCAGTGCCAAATACAGTTTGGGGATCACCGCGAGGACAAACACACCGTCGGCTTTCTAGAGTGAGTCCGCACAACTCTTTACCCACCTTGTTACCAATATATTGTATTTAGGACCTACAGAGGACAATCATAATTGATTAGTCTCTATTGTTATTGAAAGAGAAATATATATTGGTTATCAATTGGTTTCATTACATAAAGGGTGAGTTCTCAAAGTAAACTGTATGTTGTGTTGTAATGCAGTTGGAAATCTTGTTGTTTGAGATCTTGAAAAGTAACGTAACAAACGTAAGTAACAACGTAAGTAACGTAATAAAATTAGGAACATTTTTAGGAAAATTGTATTTAACATTATCTCGTTTTAATATGTAAGAACACAATTTAATTATTAGTTGACTGTTCTCTGGTACAGTTTGAAGGAGTTCCTGCCGGCTTCCTATGTGAAAGTGAAGGGAATAGAGAAGAAAGTGTTTCGGGAGCATCGCAAGCACACCGGCCTCAGCGAGCTTGATGCCAAGGTTCTTTACACCAAGAGTGCAAGGGACCTCAAGACCTATGGAGTCGCTTTCTTCCTTGTCAAGGTGCCACAACTTGCCATACATTTTTATAATATAGTGAGCTTATGGCAGCTGTAGGAAGTCATTACCTCTATGCATTACAAACTATAATAATGTTGTTTAACGAGACCAGTCTTTTTTTTTCTCGAACTGACTACGCTATTGGCCTTACTAGGCTTTCACAGCTTCACCGGACTACACGAGATCAGTGGTTTTACCATATCAGAGTAATTTGTTAGCCTTAATTTCGAGCTATTACTGAATTGATAAAGGTGTGTGATAGTTATTTGGCGCCCTTATCGGAATTAAATTTTAGGTTACTTTGTAATATTAGAGGTATCCAAAGCTTGGTTGTGGAGGTACGAGAGTAGCATAAGAATGAGTAAGGATGTAGAAAGTAGATGAATGTTGGTGTGAAGTGGTGATATGATTAGTGATTTGGTGATAAATTGGTTTTGTTATAGGAAAAGATGAAGGGTAAGAACAAGCTGGTGCCGCGGCTGCTCGGCGTGACGAAGGACTCGGTGCTGCGGCTCGACGAGAAGACGAAGGAGATCCTGCAGACGTGGCCCCTCACCACCGTCAGGAGGTGGTGCGCCAGCCCCAACACCTTCACCCTCGACTTCGGGGACTACAGGTACGGTTTTACTGCTGCCAAACAAACATGGACACCTGCGACACGACGAGATTCATATAGGAGTAGGCAGAACTTAGTAAACTTAGCTGGCTAAGACGAGAATAAAGCGTACATGCTGATATCAACAACTACATAAGTGAAATACGATGATAGCTTTGAATAAATATGGGTATAATGTCTTACGTCGTGTTGGAATTTGCTACAGTGCAGCTATTATTTTTACTTAAAAAAATTGCTTATCAATTAAACTGTAAGTCAGTATGTATTAGTTTGGGAATTTTTTTTTCTCTCGAACTAACTACGCCACTGACCTAGCAAGTTCTTGACAGCTTCATCGGACTACATCAGCTTGGGATTGTCATAACATCTAAATACATATATAAAAATCCCGTATCAATGTTTATTCACTATGAACTTCAAAACTGGTGGGAATAGGTCATCAAAACATGGTCAAAGCTTTGATTCCCTTCATCTCCATTACTGCGGGTTAATCCTAAGGACTGGCCTGTATTTATTTTTATTGTTTGCGAGGGCAAGGGTATTACCGAATATATGCTCAATTGTAGGATCGACTGTGCTTGGTAATAGGAACATACACACTTACTTGGCAAGTCCAATCGCCGGTCTCAGCACTGCTGCGGTGGAGAAACTCTTTGTCCAAGACAGCGTTCCCGGATTTCTTGCGGCACATATACTCAACACTGGAACTTATGCTAATACAGCTGCGCATATAACAGCTACTCTGGCGCGTACGTTAATAAACGATGACTCGTGTGTATAATAGCGGTGCGGACGAGCAACTTGCCCTCTAGTGGTATGTTAAGGAGTAGAAAGGTGTGGGATGGGAAAGAGGAGCTGCCCCCGCGTCAACAAAAGTAAATAAAATAACTTTGATGTTTGATTTGATCCAATTTAAGATATAGGGTAATTTATATTTCAATTAATGGCCTCGAAATAAATAATGTGTCATTGTTGATAATTTTTTTATATATGAATTGTAAGTGTTGAGGAGTTAGAATTGAGGGTTGTCGTGTGGTTCCAGCGACCAGTACTACTCGGTGCAGACGACGGAGGCGGAGCAGATCCTGCAGGTGATCGCGGGCTACATCGACATCATCGTGCGCAAGCAACGCGCCAAGGAACACCTCGGCATCGAGGGCGACGAGGGCTCCGCCATGCTCGAGGACTCCGTCTCGCCTTCCAAGTACGATTTCTTTATTATGTTAATAATAAATAAGGAAATACCTTATGGATATATCACACTCACACTCACTAAAACCCCACGGTCTACCGAGATATCATATTTGTTGGGGTGGCAAGGGATCCTACTAACTACCCAACCGACGGAAGATAGTCCCTGGCTCCTACCTAATAGGGAGACAGACTGGGTAAATACAATCCATTTGTCTTCCCTTGTCAGCCGGACTTGTCCAATGAGAAGACGGCCTCCCTGCCCATCTCCAGATCCAGCTACAAATATGCACAAACCTAACTCATTCACAGACATCAATGTTCAATCAAACTTAAACTGGTGGCGATCCATCTCAATATTGTTACACTACGATCAATAAACTCTAAAATGCTACAAGATGTGATACAGGATTGTCGTCTACCTAGATGTATATAACTCTCAGCAAAGATCAAAACAAGTTTTTAATTTGGCTTTCATTTTAACAAGTACTAAGGGATGGGAGGTTATTCTGACCCAATTGTGAATCTACCTCAACCTCATCCTAGCACGTCTACACCTCTCGCTAGCTGTAGCCAACTACCTCCAGAGATAAGAACAAATCTTCTTTCACAAGTACCGCGCTTTCCGCTTTGATAAAGCCGCCGTTACCGCTAGTAGAGACGAGAAGTTATTCTGACCTAATTCTACCTAACAAACAAAATTTGTGAGTAGTTCGTATATATCGGCAAATCTTTCTCGAGATCGATCTTTTGAGCAACCCTGCTCTAAACTTTCACCAATACTTTAACACTTAAAATCAAAAATACTTCACTAAAATGAAGCCCCTAGAAATGCGCTTATGGACGTTAAAACTACCACCGATTCCAAGCAACAACCCACTTATTGAGAAGAACCGGTAATGTGTTTGTTTCAGAGCGAATATAATCCAACACGACACGTTCAGGTCTGCTAAAGTGAACACTGACTCTGTAGCGAAACCGGCCGTCCATCGCCCCGGGGCTGAAGGTACGATACACATTCATTTTATTATGTAAATAAAATAATAATAAGCAAAATTGTGAGATATGTACCTATAAATAACATTTGATGTAAGATTAGCACAAAAAAAAAAAATAGAAGAAAGGGGTTGAGGCAGCTGTTGTATGCAATGATTTTATAGCTAAAGATACGATATCTACATGATATATTGACAAAAAAAATGGCAAAATAACGCACACATACGTAAAGTAATATCGTAACGTCACACTGTCTTTGACAAAATGTGGAAGTAAGATGGTATATTCTCAATATCAGTCATATTACTTAGATAGGGGCGGATTAACGGGACATCTGTCAAAAATAAGTTAGCCAAGTTTTAACGAAGCGCTGTCGAAGAGCTTATCTACAGCTTCTTAGTTACAATATCACTGGTTATATGTGATCAAACTTATAGGCTTAAATCTGCAAGCTATAAAGATATTTTACAAGTTGCTTAGTCGATAATTTTGGTCACTGCTTGTAACTAGAAGTTTATAGCTTAATTACAGTACTGTATAATGTGTAAATAAATATAATGTGTATATATACTATTGCCAATTCTTTTTCGTCCACTGCTTTAAAGTGGCTTGATCGAGTCGCTCAATAAAGGAATGTTCAAGCTCTAAAGGTCTAATCTAAATTCCTTCGAATCGATCCCGATTAAGCCTCCCACGGCAGCGGCTCAAGCCTAGGTTCGATCCCTCGGTAGGGAGCCCTTGAGTGCGTTGCTTGCGCGATACCGGGACACACAAATATACATCACTGCTACAACACTACACGATCACTTGAGCTGGTTGCCAAAATAAAGTCGGCTGAGTGCCTTAAGCGCTAGCCTTAGTAGTCCGGAGAAGCTGTTAAGACCTTGCTGGGTTAGCAGCGTAGTTATTTCGAAAAAAAAAAAACTTCGAATCGATATAAACTGTCTCATTTGTTTGGTGGTAGATCTTACATAATAAAAATGAATCTTTGCAATGATATTTTATAGTTATAATTAACTTCGTTGTTAAAGCCAGGCTAAGCTTAATGGATTCGAGCTATTCTTCTTTTGAGCGACTTCATTATATTTTAAGTTACATTTAGCTTTTTATGTCGATACCTCAGTTTCGATATTGATGTTTATAGAATGTGGAATAAACCTCCAAATATTAGTGTATCTTGACTTACAACTGCCTAATTAATATTTGAATAAATTAAATGATAATAATGATGTTATTTCTTACCATTCTTACCATACATGAGATATGGTTACAGACAACAATTTCTGCCTGTAAAAAAACATTTCTAGAAATGATTGAAATGTATTTTATCACCTACTGGCCTCTGACCGCGAACGCTAACACGCAGCGGGAGCTCTCAAGAAGAGAAAAACCCCGTTTTTTTAACATTCTTCTTTGGTGCTCCGCTCCTATTGGTCTTAGCGTGATGATATATAGCCTATAATCATCCTCGATAAGTAAACTATGTAACATTGAAAGAATTTTTCAAATCGGACCAGTAATTCCTGAGGTCATAAACTTTACCTCTTTATATTATTAGTATAGATTCCAAGACACTTGTAAATTTTTTTTACGAAACTGTAAACGTCACACCCGTTAAATTTACATTGTTGTTATGTGTAAAGATTCGGTAAAGATAAATATTATTCTGGAACAGTTAAGTAGGGTTTAGGTATCGATGTTTCGAGGTATCGATATAATCTATGTTCGCGTTATATCGTTAGTTGTATCGCGTAGGTGCTAAGCCGTTCGCCGTCGGACACATCACCGGCGCTCAGCAGACCACGGTCTCCGGTCAGATAATCACTGGCCATGCTCCACCCGCTGTTAGTATTTTTATTTTATTGCTGATTTTTTATTTGCCTGCGTTTTATTTATCTGTGTGTATAATATGTAAATATACTTGTTTATTATACGTCTCAAATGAGTTGATATTTGAATGGGTGCTAACTTCATTCACTACTTATCATCATAATGTGTTGCCATCAACAAAAATGTAAATAAGAAAAATATTTTCTTTCCCATCAGAAACACAAGACCGTTAATTAAAAACACTATAATGAACATAGTATATATATTTATTTGAGTGTTGCATTAATAAATATTATAATTTAAATAAATAAGAGTGAGTGTGATACTGACAACACTAAAGTGTGTGTGACAGATTGATTCAGTGTATGAATAAAGCTCATAATAAAGATATTTGCATAATAAACATAGACTCATTTATAACAGTGCGTGTATAAAGTATTTAAGATTTATTTACTGTACAACACTATTAACAAGCACAAGTTTTTTCTTGTCAGTTGCAATTTAGTTTGCCGTAAACGACATTCTTGGGTTATAATAAAGTTTTAATAAAGATATAACAATTGCATTTTACCAATTCGAGTCTTTCCATGTAACACACAACATAACTCATGTTTCTTTCGATCGCACATCTTCAATTAAATTACGTGTAAAATGCAAAAAAGATTGCGATTTAACAATTATTTTCTCATTTGAAACACCAAATAGAATAATATATTTTATTACTATTAAAATGACAATACAGAGACCCTGGGCCGATGTTCTTACTGACCTTTTTAAACGAAGAGTGTTCTCCAAATAGATAGTTGGAAACTTCAAGCTGCTTTTTGGTGTAAATGATACAATAACAATGAATAAATGAATTGAGTCTGATTGAAAAACGATTAGGTCTATTTCTTTAGAATTATCAGTGAATTTTCTTTGTTACACGCTACTGTTTATTGGATCGACTACAGTTATTGAGATAAGTTGTGTATGTATCTTACAGTTTTATCAATCTATTAGAATACCAGTTTTATATTGTTCTTATATGTGTGATTGTCGTATTGATGCCTGTAGTAAATAATATAATTCCTGTATCAGGCAACTCAAATGCATCAGACTAAGGTGACTTCGATTCTGACAGAGCCACAGCGAGCTCTCCTCTCGACTATCACGACTGGACGAGAGATCATCAAGCAGACCGAAGAGGTGCTCAGCAGGGTGAGTTGTACATGTTGAAGTTAATTATGTATACACACATTGGTGAAAATTGCAAATGTGTAAATTGAAATTAATCCATTGGCAATTTTTTGTTGTTTTTGTGTATGTATGAATTGTATTGTTTGTTTGTTGGTGAACAGGCATCGCTGCCGGAGATGGGCCAGGACGCGTCCTCGGTGAAGTGGAAGCAGGTGACGATGGACACCAACAAGCAGGTGGTCACCTCACAGATAGCGGCCATGAACGCGGCCACCGCCCAGGTCGTCACTCTCACCTCCGGTATGAACAATCTGTTTCTAGAACATTCTCATCACTTACAATATATTTATTTAAGTAGTTTATTGGCTGACCCGGTCACACGTTGCTCTGGCTTAGTTATCTCATGTTAAATTACAATTATGATATTATAGTGTTTGTGAAAAACTGTGATACACTAAAAGGAAGGTTACGCGGTAAACAGATTAAAAGAACTCGTGCATCATGGAATAAAGTGGAATTGAAAAAGAAATTCAAAGTTAAATTGTGGCACGATCTATGAGATATCTATAACATTCGGTGCTATAATTAATTTAAAGCGCCATCTATTTGAGATTAATGAGACTTATAATCAATAACAATAATCAACATTGACAATAATTCAATCTGTCGAATATAAACCATCGTACCTCTCAAGTTGGACTGAATTATACATAAATGACACGGCTGAAGTTGGATATAGCTTATTTTAAAATGTAACAACTTGTAGTTGTTATTGTAATGATTTGATGATGAATCGATGTTAATATGTGTAGCCTTCACACCATACCTTGGTGACCTAGTTACTCTGGGTAAAGAAACGATACAATCACGATGTTCAATACTCAATTTGGGCTATATCAAATACGATGCACCACGTACTTTGGACTGCTACAACAGCTTGATGATCCACCAACACAGTTTGCCACGATTCTATGAAACACTTGGATAAAAAGCGATTTTTCAGGCGTAACGGGTTTCACACACAAACGATGTTGTCGCTTCAATACTTAACGAGTAAGTGACGCATGACAGCTGCTGTCAGCTGCGTTTTGCTACTGCTATAAGTATTGAACACGATTGATAATGAAACAATACGTATGTTAGATTCGACAGAGAAATTGAGGAGTAATAATAATTAGTTTGGTAAGAGCATATCATGAGGATAAATGAATACCATGTAACTAGACAAGTGTTGAGTACGATTGTGAATGACTGTGTAAAAGGTAATGTAGCTGGTAGAGGTACACTGAAGCTATTACTGTGTTTCAGTATGAATGGATCGGCTCGTCCGGGTTACAACCGCTCAACTCAGATACACGGACGTGAAGTAACAGTGCTTGCATTGCTGCGTTTCGTTCGGTCAGTGAGAGTGCCGGAGAGCTACCTCTTCTCCCTCCCTCTCCCTTTCCGTCAAACACAGAATTGCAACGCACTCTGCGACTCTCCTGATGTTGCTAGTGTCTATCGACGGTGGTTGTTCGCATTCTATGATATAAAAAAAAAGTGATGTATATTGAGATAACATCTGATAGGGTAGAGTGGAGAAGGAAAAGATGTTGTGATGAGGCTAGAAGGGTGGGATAACGGTCGGAAGATGATGTTGAGGTGTGGCAGGTGGGGCGGAGGAGGTGGACCACACGGCGGTGGGCGCGGCCATCACGACGATCACGAGCAACCTGCCGGAGATGACGAAGGGCGTGCGCATGATCGCGGCGCTGATGGAGGACGGCGACGGCGGGGACCGGCTCCTCGACGCCACCAGGAAGCTCTGCTTCGCCTTCACCGACCTGCTCAAGGCAGCCGAACCTGAGACTAAAGAGGTACACTTCACTCTTCTATGTGCTGGTAGCCCTCTTCAAATGCAAAATACTTCTCGCAAATATCGCATTCATAATAACTATGTCATTTCATGGTGGTCTTTTATCTAATATAGTTTGTTTATTATGCACAATTCGAAATCGATCAAAAATAATACCATAGATACTGAGTTGCCGCAAAAACTCCCCAGAAAGTTCTAACAAGATGGCCACCATCTTGTTGGTTCATTGAAAATGATCGCAAGAAACTTGTGCTATTATTACCCACTCGGCAATGACAGTAATAATTTACTAGAAAATTGTCAACCGAAAATAAAAATTTTAAAATATGCTAAGAAGAATATGAAAAAAAAAAGATAAGAGATATAGTCGGAATTCCCCGTAAAGGAAAAGATCATAATGAAACCATAGTATGTTAATAGGGTTTCTTCTAAGCCAGCCACCCATTAGCTACCACCTTCGAATTAAAAATCTGTCATCAAGTATATATGAGTGTACTCCGGCGCCTATACTTAGGAGCTCGTGCCCCTCTAGGTTTACCGTGTCTAGCTCCTAGACTATGTCGTCATTTGAATCGTTACACTTCAAAATGAGCTAAATCGAATTTTAGTCGTTACTTACGTTATTTTTCGAGATCTTCAAATTTTGCACATGTCAAATATCAACAATATAAAAAAGTGAAAACTTCATGGACGTTCAAATTTGAACTACATTCTCGGTGCTTAATAACTAAAAACCTTTAAAAAAATTAAACGTGTTATATAAACGATTAGATTGGACTCATTTTGAAATTTAATGACATATTTAATAAACAAACATATCTATAAAATTTGTATATTTTATAAATATTCTTTTTACTAAACCTGCGTCAGATATTTGATTCTGGAATTGATTATTGTTAAACGAAATAAATGAGAAGTAAAAGAAAATTAAATATTTTTAGGTAAAAAAGCATAACATGGGAAAATATCAAGCATTTGAAACATGTACAATTAAAAATATAGGTAATAGAATGAGCGGATAGATGGCGCTAAAGCACGTCTGACCGTGACAACGTTTAGTTTTAATTTTGATGTATTTAATATTTGATCTCATTGTTAATCTTTCCAGCCGCGACAGAACTTACTCAACGCAGCATCTCGCGTCGGAGAAGCCTCCACCACGGTACTATACACCATCGGCGAAGAGACCGAGGAAGACAAGGAGACACAGGTAACGGACACTAGTCTAGATCGATGTAAAATAGGCAAGAAATCGTTTCTCTACAGAAAACTTAATTATTGTTACGACAACTTTTATAATGTCTTCTTTGGGAGAAATAAAGAGTTCGATGATGATTTTGGTAGAGATCCTAAAGTAAAACACGATGTCGGTGATGATGATGATGTGAAACCGACGGTGATGGTCGGCGGTGGTAGGAAGGTAGGCGATGATGATGACGGAGTATACGAGGATATAGATATCGCCAGGCAATGGGGACTCGATGTAATACAAGAGGAGTCCGATAGCGATTACTACAGGAGCTTAGACTATTGTAACGCGTTGTTAAAATCAGGGAAATCAGTTACAATTGACGATATAAATCATATCAAAAACAGTAGGAACGATGTCGATAAAGTAGGTGACGTTAATCTCGAATCGATTGTCGAAGACTGCGAGATATATCTCGATAGTAAATTCGACAATCGATCGTCCAACCAATCCTCGATCAGTAAAATGTCGGTAAAAAAAGACGATATAGTTAACGATTACGAAGCGATAGGTGATTATATCGATAATCCTAAGGTCTATCCAAAAACGATATCTGACAAAATATACAACTTCAAAAAGGATTTCTCGAATCACGACTACGCGAATATTAATTACGACAGACGGAAACAATACTCCGATATAGATTTCGAGAGACGTTACAAAAACGATCTTTTACGTCAGAAGTTCTTTTTATCGAATAATACGATCGATAAGAACGATATCAACGATCAGTTTAATCGATACAAGGGCAAAAATATCGAATGTCACAGCATAAGGAATGATATAACCAAATCGGGACGCGATGTTGAAGTGTCCGGAGCACTGAATATGAAACTATTCGATCTGGACAAATATAATAGAGTTTTAACAACTAAGGAAAGGTTCATGGAAACTGCTATAGCGAGTTTCACCAAAAACGAACTGAGTAAAATGAAAAACGATAACTTTGAGAACTTCATTAAGGGGAGCGAAAGATATTACACGAGTGAAATGAGGGATGTTAATACTGAAGTCGGTTTGAATAACCAGAAACCGGCCAAAACTGAGATACGTATCTTCTACAATCCGACTTTCAGGGCGACACGTGACGATGTGAAAGGTTTCTGTCAGTTTTGTAAACGTAGATGCCCGAGGACTGAGGAGAAATGCTGCCAGAATTGCATCTGCCTTGAGCTGGAATGGGAAGGATTTTGGAGAGAGAATTGGTTGAATATTCTCTCTCTCTTGTCAGTTATATTTGTGTGTCTACTACTGTTCTTCCAATGGTTAATGAGTCGGTGTGATGATGACACGTCACAAGCTGGGAAATGTGACTTGTGAGATCCCTAAGATGTTTGCATCATAATACCTGGTGACATTTGCATTTTGCATTTATTATTTTTTAATAACCTCCGTGAAAGTTGATGCACCGAAGTATTTTATTTACTTGAAGGACATTCCTACAGTCATGATTAACAAGTAGTTGATTAAAATCATTTTGTCTGCTCAATTCTCTCTACCTTGTTCAGGTTTTAGCAGATCTGATCCCTTTCTCAATATTTATTCTCAGCTTATTTAGGTTGTATGATATATTTTACTGATTGTTTTTTGTTTACTTATGGTTTTGATATTCCAATATCTACTTCTATTTAATTCGGTCTTCGTTAAGAGACATTCTATACAATTTCTGTATAATAACGTCTGTATAATAATAACACACTTAAAAAAGTATTATGTCGGAATTATTTTTGTCTTATTTTGAGATCTAGAACGATCTCACTGAACCTTGGGTATCGACATATAAACCAAAATTGGTTATGTAGTTATTACATACATACTAAAACTGAGAGTGAGAGGTATGCCAGAAAATCGCTATATAATCTACTAAAAGATGTTGGTCTAGTAAGAGCAAACCATAAGCTCCTTTGTGGAGAGAGTATTAGTAGATTTCTACAAAATTTTGGCGAAAAACGATAGAGGCCATTTTTTGTTACCCATTGATGGAGATTTTTTAAGCCTATGTTGGGGTCGCAAATCCCAAATAATGCTCCTGGCTCATGGAGTTGCAATCGTTGCAACCAGCACTCGCGGTAAATTAATTGAATGTTCACAACTTTATAACAACAATCTATTCAATGATGATATAGAGTATATTCTTCAATCCATATTCTGTGCAATTTTTTTAGACATCTTTTCTGGATTCAAGTATGTATTGAAAAGGAAATTCTTCATTTTTGGTTGTTTGAATTATGAAAGACAGTATTTAAAGGGAAAAGACTGCGATGTTTAATTCATATTATGATAGAAGATAGAATATTACAATATAATAACTTCCATGACATACTGAGTGTTGAAACAGCAAGAATTATATATGTTATAACGATTTCATTTATGGGAAAACTTGCCATTGGATTATATTTGGAAATGGTATTCTGATTTGGAAGTTGTAACTTAAATAAGATGGGAAATTTTTCTTTCCTTACTCATATCTGGTTAAACGATTGAATAAGTTGATGATGATGAGTGATTCTAGCTGTGACAAATGAAATATATATGTGGATGATAATTTCCATGTGTCGATTTGGTTATGATCATTCTTTCAAACTCTTGACTGAACAAAACAGTGTCCGCTGTCACACAAATAATCGAAATTCTTTGATTTTATTGAATAATAAGTGAAAATCAATTGAGATAAAGTCCATGCCATACTTTTTGATTGCTCTGAAGCTAGTTGAGCAGAACATACATTACGTATATATACGTATGATATGTATTACATTGAGACAACTGAAGGATAAATAAATGCCAATTTTAGATTTTAGATAATAATATTTCAACTTTGTTTTGTATTAAACTTTTTGGTTATATTACGAGATCTTTACATTTGTTCAGATAACGTAATACGAACCGCGAAACGTCATTAACGTCAAATTAAAACGTCGGAACGTCAAAATCTAAATTTTTAATAGTACTACATCTGCTTATGGAGGCTTTTTGCCAATGTCAAGCGACACATACACGTTTTATGTATTAATAGACGATAACTAATGTTAATAATTTAAAAAAAACTATTTGAGAGTTCGTATGACAGATAGCGTTTATTAAGGCATTTTACACTGATTATTTACACTTTGGTTCACAAAAAACAATTCGATTAAAACTAATTATAAAAATCTAAATACACATATTTGTTTGGACTTTTAATAAATATGTATATATATAGGAGATGTTAACGTGTGACTGATCAGTTTTTATAGTTTACGTTAGGTTTTAGGATATCGCGTTTATGAACTAAAACTTGCCATTTACAGACTTTAACTTAAGGCTTACTAATCTAGTCGTTTATGAATCTTTTTTTATTTAATTACTATTAATTTTACATACATCTATATGTATGAACGCTGTGGAGTTATATTCTCAAAAGAATGATTATTCTTTATTGATACATTTACTTGCATAAGCACTAGTGTTTACACTATAACTGTGCAAAACTTTTAGGCTCTTGTATGCTAAAGAATTTCATTTAAACACTAAGTATTAATGAGTTCACTACCGATCTATTGACTAATCAGGTATTGGTTATTTTATTTCTTTGGTCAATTAAAAATAAAAAAGTTTAGATCAAACAAATTAGTATGCTGAATACATAACAGATGTTAAATTGTTCGGAATTAAACTCTGTTACTCCAGAGCGTTCACAATAATAACATACGGGGAGGCAGCTAATGCGAGACATTGTTTACATAAATAATATGTTCCTAATTTGTTAATATTTTAATATAATTAAAAGTTCCTTTTAAAAAAACATTATTGTTACATTATACATAAAAGAATTTGTCGTTGGATTCTATCGCGTGTTTTAAATGATTAGAGAAATTAATATCTTTTCATTACCTTAGAGTATATACTCTAAGAGCTGTGATATCTTCTTGATCATGATTTCGAATAGACTATTTTCTTAACGCGATATGATCCAAAATTATTAAAACAATTCTCTAAAATGCATCTAATTTTATTTGTATTAATTTTTTATTTATTTATTGTTGTTGTTTTTACTAAATCTGTATATACATTTTTTTTAATGTTTACTCTGACATTTTTACACCGACTCAAAGTACAAACAGAACATTGAAAAGTTGCCAATAGCTCGTAAATGAGAAATTAAAATCGGCCAACACTCGTGTGTGAGTCGCTTTTAGTTTCAAGTAGGTTTATGTTAAACTATTTTAATTCAAAATACAGTGGCGTGCAAAAATATTATTCCCCCTGAAAGTTACAACTACCGAAAACCCTTTTTTTTTTCTTATATTTGGTAGAAATATGAGTCGTTGCATTTCAAAATAGGCTAAATTTCTTTTTTAACCGTTCTTAATATTTTACGTAGTTTTTCAAGATTTTAAAATTATCAAGATCATAAAAAAACTTATGAATAATACAATTTGAACTTCGTTCTCTGGGTAAAGACTGGAAACCTTAAAACATGAAACATCTAACATGAACGATTAACATTATTTTTAGCTCATTTTAAAGTGTTACGACTCATGTATTGTATTCGAGTTAGTGTTAATGCAGTTTTTATAATTTACAAACACCTACATTAAATTAAAGGAGTATATTATGTAGTCCTTTATTCGACATTTGGTTTTTATAGCCACAATTTGACATTGAAACCTTTTTTCTCTTCGATTCTAAGGAGTGACGCAATCAATGACGTAATAATGGTAATGTTAAATTCATTATATGGATACGCGATGATTAGCATAAATTTTAAATATAAAGGTAAACCAATATTTGGCACGCCATTGTAAATCATAAGTGGTTGTGGGTTATATTAGTTTTTTTTATTTATTTTTTTAATAATTTTGTCACTGCCAGCCATGTCAGAATTTTAATAATATTTATTTTTAAATTACATTTGCTTTTTAAAAAATATAATTGGGTCTTTTTATTTCTGACTAACTGTCTTGTAATTAGTACGAATGTGGTGACAAAATCAGTTTTTACTAATATACCCCTAAATCGCTAGTATGGCTTGTACCAATTACAAACAGTAGAATCAAATAAGAGAAAGAAATAGCGATCACAAACGATTACAATTCGAACAAGAAAACTAATTAAAGAAATGACAACAAAAGATAAATACAAAATAAACATTGTAATATGTGGGCTATTTAGACATAAACGATGTTATTAGAATAAAGTTAAAAACGTACTGAATACTTGATTTAAAAAGGTTACGTTTTAGATGCACCGCGCTCGTTGAATGTTCGCCATCTTGTTCTTTTGTCTCACTTTGGTTAGGTTAGACTCGCGTTAGAGTTGGACTTGGGTTAGGCGGGCTTAAGGACTTCGTATGTAAGTAGGTTTTGTTAGGGTGGGGGAATGGGGGAACGGGTAGGTAACCTCTGGCTTGCCTACCTACTAAGTGGGTAGGCAAGTCCAGGGGATTGGCGGGCGTAGGGTTTAAGATAGGTAGAGTAGGGTTAGGATCCAGGGAAGGAGAGGGGGCGGTGCGTAGGTTAGCGTAGGCCGGAGGGGACCTCAGGGTGGCTTAGGCGGAGGAGTAAACCTCAGTAAAAAATCGACGTAGGCTGTCATGGAGTTTTAGCCAGTTAAAGTCACCGACAGGTGAGAAGAGAAAGTCGACCCTGGGTGACTAGCACGTAGGTGGTGGTCGGCTCAATTCAGGCTCTCCCTCGAGAGCCTGCCAGTCGATGAGGGATTTTGTCTACGTAAAAAAAAAGTTAGACTTGCGAAAAAAGTATAAAAAAAATATAAAAAAGTAATTTAGCACGAAATCTTTTTAAAGCAAGTATTTCGTAGGTATTTATCTTTTTAGTAATAACATCGTAGATCTCTTATGACAAGAACATACGTAGAAAAGAAGTTATAAAGGATCAACCGAAAAGATTCTCATGTAATTTTACGAAGGAAGGCTGTTTCTGAAGAATAAGTCATGAATATTTCTATATATTAGGCTATAGTATGCTTATGTTAATACCACATCTGTGTGATGAAGGTTCAACTACTTGTCGCTCTAAAATTAATATCAAAATCATTCCGATAATTTGAAAATCTGCATAAAACGTTCACGCAGCTGTGTAGTCTAAAGGACTCCAAATTAGCGTTCGTTAAACTCCTTTGGTTTGCATAAAAATTGACTCAACTACGTATTCGTAGCGCATAGGGGTAATGTCATGCTACACCTGATGACAAAACATCATTGCGATACACACAGTATGGAAGTAGCAATATAAAATAAGTAAAATTTGATGAACAGTTTTCACATAAGCGACATATAATTTGATGTACCTATCTATGCAAGGTACATATATCGTTGACAATTAGAAATGAAAAAACTTCGAAACTTGACATATTAGTGACAATTCGAGTGTAAACAAAACATAAATGTTTCCATTGATATCAAGATTTATAATTAATTCTTATTACATATGGTAACTAACGAAGAAGACCATGGATAATTGTTATGCTGGAATCTCGCAAGTTTTTTTATGCAAAGAAGGACAGTTAATTACCCTTGTTAAATTGTAACTGTAAGTTTTTGGCTATTTGCAACCAAATTTAGCAAATCTAAAGGTTTAAGATCAATGAATAACTCCTTACCAATCCTGAGACTTGAACCAGGGAAGCCAGGCATGTCAACCACTGTTTTGGGACGGCGGTGGTTGCTAAAATTACATTTGCAACCATATTTGAACTTATAGATTGTTTTGCCGTGTGAGGGCTATAAATAGTGGACCAACACTATTATTATCTTAAGGAATAACGCAGATTACTATACTGAAAAAGAGCTACAATAACTGAGAATAATGTATTTTCTCATGTTGATTACTTGATGCAAATGTTTCTATAAGGAATTACCTACCTACAAGTTTATCGACTACCTATCAAAATCAAAAATACTTTATGAAATTTAGGCCCTAAGAAGGCACTTATGAACGACAAATCTACCACTGATTCGGACAAACAACCCACTCATCGAGAAAAACCGGCAACAAATTCGATCAGGTCTATCCTTCTTACACATATACGTATAATATTTAGAATACATTACACAGAGTCAGAGATGAGTCAATTTCAGACATTATCATCGTTCTTATATTGATTGACTCTATAATAGCTTTTTGACACCGACACTCGCTCGACATGTAGTTCGTGAAGCTGTTAAGACTTTGCTAGGTCAATAGAGTAGTCAAAATAAAAAAAAACTGCTTGACTGGCGTTTAAACTCATAATCCGGCAAATCGTCTAGTTGCATCTTGTCTACTTGGTTTCCCTAGACGACAATGACTTATCACCAACAGGATATCCTCCTGTCCCTGGCGAAGGCAGTCGCGAACACGACGGCGGCGTTAGTCCTGAAGGCTAAAAACGTAGCAGCGCAATGTAAGGACGACCAGCCCCTGCAGAACAACATCATAGCGGCGGCGACGCACTGTGCTCTCGCCACCAGTCAGCTCGTCGCCTGTGCCAAGGTGGGTCCTCATCACGGGTTGTCTTTGAAGGGATAATAACTTTGTTGACAATATGCTCAGATACTGCGTCGATGGACATAGGTTCCAATCTTTGCAACTGAATTGGAGCTTTCTCTGAAAGAAAACATTGTAATGAGCTTGTACTATGATGATAGTGCTATTTTTAAAGTTGGTCTGATTAGTTACTACTCTGAAGTTGAAAATCTGACATCAATCAAAGAATTTTTGATTGAAAAAGGCTTATAACAGACGTTACTTTACACTTTCGTCTAGAGCTGACTGATCACTACTATGTGTCACTTTGGTTGGTCAACCGTCGTCAGGTTTAACCAAGAAAAGTGCAAAGTAATGTCAACTATAATATTTAATATGCATAGGATTCTATTAATATTTGAGTAAGCAAGTTTTCCTCTTTCACTTTCTATATGTTGTCATCATAGTATTCATTGCCATAAGCATATAATTTTTTATTTATTTATAATTCTATATTTATATCATATTTAAAAAAAAAACTTTAGGTTTGTAGATTGATGTTTTATTACGACTCTGTATGTGTTGAACTTGTATATAAAAAAAATGATTTAAAATGTCCATTTAGTGTAAACTTTTGTTGTTGTCGAGTTTTGTGAGCGGTGGCAGAAGAGAGGTGTGTAACGGTGAGTGAGTGTCGATGGGTCGGTGCAGGTGGTGGCGCCGACGCTGCAGAACAGCGCGTGCCGGGAGCAGCTGCGGAGCGCGGCGCAGCAGGTGTCGCAGGCGGTGGAGCGGCTCGTGTCCGCGTGCGCCGTGCTGCCGGACCCCGCCGCTGCCGGAGTCGACCACCTCACGGCCGCCGCGCAGCGCGTCTCCGACGAGCTGGAGCGTCTGCTCGCGCACTGCCAACTCGGTACCCGACACCCTTACACACCTTTACACACCCTACTTGCTCCCTGATACACTGCGACTTACTCCACTTCGACTATCGTCAAGCACCGTTGCCATGTTCCAGCACCTAATGTAAGAACCATCTTCCCCCTAGGTTTACTGTACTTAACAGCTTAAACGACATAGTTATTTAACATTCGATGACATTATGATCAAACGTTATAACCTATGGAGTATTAACAAAATAGATAACGGTCACAAGTGTCACATAAACATGATAAATATTATCATTTTTTTTTTTTTTTTTTCGAGATGTCTACGCTATTGACCCAGCAAGGTCTTAACAGCTTCACCGGACTACTAAGGCGAGCGCTTAAGGCACTCAGCCGATTTTATTTTGGCAACCAGCTCAAGGGTGCACGGCACACCTCGACTTGGCTGTTGCCTGTTGCATGCAAAATCGCGACCTATCCTAGCTAACCTAGCTAACTATTCATATATGTATGAGTTGTTGAAACGTATATGTGTACCAAGCATACACGCCTCAGCAACTCCTCCATATATTTATTATCGGAAAATTGAGAGTTTTTCAGTTCGACGAGGGAAATAAGTAAACCCTTCCACTTTCATGTGTAAGCGTGTAGGCGTGCACGTGTGTGGGGGTGATCGTGTAGTGTTGTAGCAGTGATGTATATTTGTGTGTCACCGTATCGCGCAAGCAACGCACTCAAGGGCTCCCTGCCGAGGGATCGAACCTAGGCTTGAGCCGCTGCCGTGGGAGGCCTAATCGGGTGATATTATCATTGTATTATACTAGTGTTCCACTAAGTAAGATGTTATGTCATATATGGTGGTTGCAGCCCAGACAGGCATACCATTACCATGTCATTTAAGTTTTAATGCAAAAAAATAATTGAGATATGTTCTATCTTTACCTATTAGTTTAATAATTCCTCCGTATTTAAAAATAAAATTCAAATAGCTTCAATAATTCAAATTGTTCAAATAATTCGAGATAATGTTATGTATCTTTTAAAACTTTATTCAACGGTAGATACCATAACACATACGAAGTAGGGTAAGATTCGATTATGTGGTCCTTCGAGCCGAACCTATTGAAAGCTGATAGAGGGAGAATGGGCTTAGTGAAGTTTAATTCTATTTGTGTGTGTGTGTGTGTGTGCGATAACATAGAAAAACGAGCACAACCTCGTGTGACGGAGCGGTCGGTGGAGAGTGTTATGACGGCGACGGAGCGCGTGGTGGCGGCGGGCGACGCCGCGGAGATGGTGCGACACGCGCGGCTGCTGGGACAGGCCACTGCACACCTCATCACCAACATCAAGGTCCCTAACCAATGCTATTTTTACTTAATCATATTATGGGGGGAGGGGCTAGGGCGATTCCATTATAAAACTAATCTATGCGATACCACGGCTCATTATTGAACATTTTTGTTTACGAAAGATTGTATATTTATATATATAAAACTCCAGTGTCATGATGTTTCTCCACTATGAACTCTGAAAATAAGCAACTGGTTTTTATGAAACATTGGCATTTATGTATTAATTTGACTTGACCTTACTCGAAGCTTATTTATGAGATAGGCACTTCCGTTTCCCGCCAGCATGCCCACTTTTGACAGTAAATATCACTAACTTCCGGTCAAATACCTTACACGTGTCTCGCCCCACCATGGCAGAGAGGTGTGTTTAGAGCGACACCATCTTGTAACTTCATTGGCGTCTTGTTCCCCGCCGAGAACAAACGTGCAAGTGAAATACTTGCACAAAAGTGAAAAATATTTGCAGAAAATATTTTATTTTTTAATTTTATGTGTACATAAAAGAAAGTAATAGTTGTGAATGTTTATTGTTGTTATTAATTGTAAGTTTCACCACTCTCGAATAGATGGCGCTTTAAAGCAATATTTTGAGAAAAACAAGATCGATTGTTATAGACATCTTATAAATGATGCCACATTTCAATTTTTTTTTTTATTCAATTCTAGTTAATTTTATGATGCCCCTGTTGTGATGATGTTCCCGAATTCTATGCAATGCCATGTCGAATATGTAATTTATCATGTTACATATTGTCATAAGCTTTACATATAGTTTAATTATTTTGGTCCTTCGAGTCGCGCATTTAAACACACGATTTTATCTCAATGTATAAAGTATGTGGGATTACAACTACCACACCCACACTGATCGGGATACCTAGCTTAGGTAGGGGACTGTATATAAATTGGCTGGAGGCAGATAACTCCTTAAAAAGGAATGCCGAAAGTATTTTCTTTATAATCGGGATAAAAGCTCACTCACCTGGTATAATATGTCTTCTCCGCCGCCGTTGCCGATGGTGAGAGCACCAGTTATCCAAATAACACCCACGAAACACAAAATAGAATTCCGAGTCGCTGTGATAGTGGCGAGTGAATCCGAGTTTAAGTGCGGGTTCCGACCAAGTGTCGCCGTACAAGTCTGCCGTGCACGTGCAAGTGACCAGTCATCCCCGATTGTCCGTTGACAAACGATGTATCAAAAATAATTTTGCATACCCCCAACCAATTTATGGCCGAACATTATGAAAGGTTATTTGTAAAAGAGAAGGGGTTAGTATAATAGAGATGTTGTTGTTGTTGTTGTTGGCAGACGGAGGCGGAACAGTCTCCGTCAGAGGGACAGCGCAAGCTGCTGGCGGCCGCCAAGCTGCTCGCCGACGCGACCGCCAGGATGGTGGAAGCAGCCAGGCAGTGCGCCTCCTCGCCGCAGGTAACCTTACACCTCATGGACACAATAAACCGAGGCAGACACTTGTAAACACATACCTTTAAAGCGTAACAAAAAAAATCCGCACCGTGTCATAAGAAATTTTACTTGAAAAAATATTTAAACGTTTTTTTTTTTATTGAAGCACGGCAAAGTGACTGCACAATGCCTGATGGTAACCATAGTACAATCCAAAAAAAATTGGTAACCACCGAGAGACAGATTATCCATCGCCGGTCGCCGCTGTCATGCCGGACATAATGACGAAAGTCACCCGGTACTCGATATGCACAGGCTGATCCCGAAACGCGACGCGCAGAAGCGAGTCACTATGACGGGCTTTTTCGCCATATGCATGGTGGTTGCGACCCAGTCGGGTTGTAAAACCCTACCACCCCGCTATCGCCATTGCCTCGTTCGTTATTCAGCAGAGTGCACCACGTGCAGGTGAGGTTGGCTTGGGTGTCTCAAGTCTTAAGGTGTTACCCGACATGTTAAGATGTGTCCGCCCAATGGAAAATTACAAATTAGTTATGACGGTTTTCCTGTCAGCGACATTTTTAACAGATTTACAAGTAGTATGTTTGTATTTGCAGAAACACTTTTATTTATTATGTGGTGAGGTTATATAGGAAACACGACATGTAAAAGTATATTTAATAGTGAAGTTGTTTATAACATAATTATAATATGTTTTTTTTAACTTTATCAATTTTATACAATATAGAGTCAAGTAGCACAAGATTATGAATAAAATATAAAATCCAGTACATGAGAGACTGAAATCCTGCCGAAAACTATATAATATGGTTATATATGTGTGTAGGATCGTGAGAAGCAGGAGGCTCTCCGTAAGGCGGCGGAGGAGCTGCGATACATCACGGTGGACTACGCGCAGGGACAGGACATCGTCGGCTCGCAGGTCGCCAGGCTGCAGGTTCCTATCATAACACATTTACCTATATTATAATTGTTCTTTATATCAAGGAAATCCGTTGCTTCGAAAATCCTTGTAATTCTAGTTCGAATCCGAGTGACAGATAAAAAAATATTCATTCGGTGGAAGATGGTAATTTTGTGAAGCCAACCTGTATATTTTGATTTTAATATGTTTGTTAAAGAACCAAGCTATGCTCGGTTGCCCAGGTACTGATAGTTGACATACAGGAAGTTTATATTGTAAATGGGGTTGGTAATCGGGTAATAAATGGTATAATTTGTTGCAGGAGAGCGCTCGACAGGCGACGTCGAGTGCGACGCAGCTCATAACTCTCGCGCAGAACGCGGCTCAGTACAACACTAACAAGTACTCGCAGGTACGTCTCACTCACTAATTCATGTTAATTATAATGTTTAAATTCGCTTTTTTTTATTTATTGTAGCACGGCAAAATGACTGCACTATGCCTGATGTATACACACAGTGCAATCCAAAAATAATGGCGACCACCGATTGATACACTATCCATCGCCGGTCGCCACTATCATGCCGTCCTGCAAAAAGCTGGAAGAAGCTAATTACTATGACGGGTTTTTTCGCCATATACATGGTGGTTGCGACCCAGTCGGACTGTGAAACCCTACCACCCCGCTATCGCTATTGCCTCGTTCGTTGATCAGCAGGGTGCACCACGTGCAGGTGAGGTTGGCTTGGGTATCTCAAGTCTTACGATGTTACTCGACACCCTGAAATAGTATATGGCGTTGCTCTGTTGTTAAACAAGGTATCAACCGGTGCACATTAAGATACTAATACATTCAAGACGTAAATAAAGTTTGTATCGGTTGAGTGCTTTTTAGTCCGATGAAGCTGTAAAAGCCTTGCAAGACCAATAGTGTAGTCAGTTGAAAAAAAAAAATGAAGATCGTAGTCTGGTGAACCTGTGAAGGATCCGTCAGGCTAATAATGTAGTCAGTACAGAATACAAAACCTAAAAAAGTTTTCAGTAATATGTATTTCATTGTGATGTTAGTAAACAAGCGAGTGACATTTTATTCCTGATGCAAACTCGAACTGTTCCATTTTACATTGTTTATATTAGTTTGTAATAAACATAAATTATACCACGACATGGACGTTTTTTTTCCATCTGACTACGCTATTAACTCAGCAAGGTCTTAGCAGCTTCACCAGACTACTAAGACAAGCGTTTAAGGTACTCAGTCGAAAACATCTGAATTTAGAATGGTTACTAAAATTGTATGGAAACAGTCATAATTTTACTATATGTGTTGTGTTACATTAGCTGTGACTACTAAAAACTTTATTAACTTATAATTTCAATTCAAGTTACTGACACTGGCAGAAGCACATATAACGCCTTGTGAAATAAAAAAAAAGAAACCGTTATTATTATGCATGTTATATAATGAGTAATGTGTGATGATGTACAGGAGACGCTGTACTCGGAGTGCAAGAGCCTCAGCGAGCAGATCCCCCGCGTGGTGGATGCTGTGAAGGCATCCACTCTGAGGCCGAGCAACGCCGCCACCAGGCTCGACCTCATCTCCGCATCCGATGCCTTCCTCCAGGTACACTACCCTCAACCATCCACCATCACCATAAATACACTGAATCATTCAACATGCCAGTTGCATATTGCCATCCTATTCAGACATGCCGTAACGTTGATGTTTCCCGATGCTAACATTTTTGCGGTTATACCTAGATTAGACTTTTGTGCCTTGAATTTAAAGCGTATTTTCGTAGGAAATTCATTCGGGAATTGCAACTTCGGATATAGCATCAATTACGGGTATAACAACTTGTTACAAACCATTTGTGATAGATTCTTAAAACTCCCACGCGCATATTGTGTCCGAATTGGTAAAGGTACAGACACGTTCATAAAAGTATTGAGGTTTTTTCCTTTGTGTACATTATGAGATAGCCAGATATGCTTGCTTTGTTTGTAGGTACGATTATTTAGGATATGTACATAGTTGTACATATTACGTAATGTGACAATGCTAAAAAAAGGACTGTTTGTTTGGTGAAAGCAACAATTATTTAAATATTGAATAAGCTGTGACAATGGAATACACCTTACAGCATATACAAGAAATTAAACTTAAGCAATATTCTATAACACGTTTTTTCAATAACACTCATGTACAATAACATAGTTCGATAAATTAATAGAGATATGTCTATAATTTCCTAGTATTTCGGATATAGTGACTACATTAAAATGATCCCTCCAATATTGTTATAACCAAAATCCGCTGTACATATATCTTGTAGGTGGTAGAGCCCCGTTGAAGCTATTTTTGGTTTTAGCATGAATGGGTCGGCTCCTCCGGGGTAGTACCACCCCTCTCATAGATAACCGACGTGAAATAACAGTGCTTGCATTGTTGTGTTTCGTTCGGTCAGTGAGAGAGCCGGAGGCCCACGTCCCTTCCTCTTTCCTTCCCCTCCCCCTTCTCCCATATACAGGCTGGCAACGCACTTGCGACGTCCCTGACGTCGCTAGTGTCTATGGACGGTGGTGATCACGTGACCCACCAGCTCGTTTGCCTACTTTGATAAAAAAAAATCAAAGAAGAATAATCTATATAAATGACTATATTAGTTTCAAAACTCTAATTCTTACGATTTAGTTTAATGTGTTTAGTATGTAAATGAACATAGAATACGCGTGATATTAAGTTACTAGTGTAGGCTGTGTATATATACTCTTGTTAAATCTGCTAGTGTATGGTGTGTTACAGCCGAGCGGGCACGTGATAGCGGCGGCTCGCGGCGCACTCCCCACCGTCAGCGACGCGCCCACCGCCAAGCAGCTCGCGCACACCACGCACCACTTCACCACCAGCTGCGCAGACCTCAGGTACCACCACCCACCGCACACACCACCACATACCACCGCCCATCACTATACACCGCCACACAAAAAAAACCACCACAAAAAAATTGAATAGTATAATGGTAGTGTATTGTTGTGTAGGTCGGCGGTGAGCCGTGCTCGCATCTCCTGCAAGGGTCTGGAGATGGACGCCGCCGCAGAGATCATAAAGTCGCTTCAGGACGAGCTCGACGAGATGGAGGAGGCCATCAGAGCCTTCGAGCTGAAACCTCTGCCCGGACAGACTGTGAGTCTTCTATTAATAAATCTTCTTTTTTTTTGCATAACAAATACACTGGAATTACAATGTTAGTAAGTAAAATGGAAGTGAAAAGTAACAGAGATCCTAATTTTGTATATACTGTAGCGACAAGAATAGTTTTTTTGTTAACAAAAATATGTATATTGTATTAGCAATCGTACCTGTAAATAGGTACAGTAAGCGAAACTATTTATAAGTCCATTCATCCACAAGTCGCTGGTTTATATGTGGTTCGAAGGATCTAAAACTATTGTGGGGAGCACCTATATGTATTGTGATAATTTGTTTTTTTTTTTTTTTTTTGTTTATTGTAGCACGGTAAAATGACTGCACTATGTCCGATGGTAAACACAGTACAATCCAAAAATAATAGCGACCACTAGTTGACACACTATCCATCGTCGGTCGCCATTATCATGTCGGCCTGCAAACAGCTGGAAATGCACAGGCTCATCCCGAAACGCGACGCGTCCAAGCGAATCACTATTACAGACTTTTTCGCCATATACATGGTGATTGCGACCCAGTCGGGCTGTAAAACCTTACCACCCGCTTGCGCCATTGCCTCGTTCGTTATTCAGTAGGGTGCACTACGTGCAGGTCAGGTTGGCTTGGGTGTCTCAAGTCTTATGATGTTATTTGACATTCCTTACACTCCTATATTGTTGATAGATGATAATAATAATTTATAGAGAATGATCAGCGAAATGAAATAATCGAACCGGCTAAATGTGTAACGTGTAACGGTTAACATTACTGTAGGATATTACTTACGGTATTTTTGGTCCTTCGAGCCGAGTATAAACCAGTGACCTATGAAGAAATGGACTTGTAAATGATATTGTTTACCACGTAAATAGGTAAGGTTGCTCGTGCAATATATATTTATAACCAATTGATGGAGAAAAATTACGTTTATATAACGACATATACGGTAGCGTGTATGAATGATCGGGCGTGTTAATAAAAATAGTAATGATTATCGTTACGTGTGACAAGTAGCAGTGGTTTGTGTATGTGTGTTCAGGCGGAGTGGGCGTCGTCGACGATGGCGACGGCGTCGCGTGGCGCGTCCGCTGCGGCCGCACAGCTGGTGTCGGGCGCGCGGCACCGTGCAGGCGCGGACCCGGCGCCCGGCGCGTGCGCTCTCGCCGCCTCGCTGCGGGACTTCACGCACGGATTGCGGGCCGCCGCCGCGCTGCACCACGACCCCGACCGCAGCGTCAGGTACCCGCACACTACTACACCCGCCACCCACATACACCACTACACACACGCACACACACCACTACACCCACGCACACACAACACTACACACACGCACAACACTACACACACGCACACACAACACTACACCCACACACACACAACACTACACCCACGCACACAACACGTAAACGTAACAATGTTGCATTTTATTCTATATACTTTATATACTATCAAGACGCTAATTACAAAAGCGTTCCAATATTCTACACTACATACTCCCCTACACACTATATTGACGAAAATTTCATAGACCCGATACTTTGTTTTTTAAACCAACACAACGAAGCGAAAACAATACAACGAACAATCAATTATTATCAGCTGACTAATTCAGTTAATTTCTCCTTAATCTTTGATCCCTATAGAAAATCCCATAATTGTGGTAGTGTCATTTAGGTTTTCATTAAATTCAACAACAATAAATCAACGAAAGATTTTACGTTGATTTCTACCACCTACATAAGAACAATTAACCTTTAGAAGTAGTAGGCACCTAAATAATTAAGTATATAATACAGGTATACAATATCGGATCAAAAGCCGTATGCCATTCAAAGACAGCGACCACGCGAAAGCGCGAGCTATTTATGCTGTGGCACCATCTATCAACAACAGTTTTATCTCGAACACTTTAGATAGACAGTGGCGAAACGATTAAAAACTATTTTCATAATTACTTTTTTAATGTTGTAGTTATTGACAAACTTTAGTTTTTCCATCTCTACGTCCGAAGTTCAGGCCACTGGACGAACATTTGTATGTATAAAGTGAAAAGGAAAACATTTCACTGCACCTTCATTCTCTGTTTCTGAACCAAACTTCTCTTTTTTTGGTCAATTCAAATCGGCGAATTTTAACGTTATCAAAAAAAAATATTTTTGGGAATAGTTCTTTTTCTATTCCTCATTATTAACACTAAATATTTATAAATGACATTCAAGGTTCAACTGCAGGATTTTATATCTAAAAAGACAAAAATTAAACACTTCATTAGCTTTTCTACCTAATAAACGATTTCCGTATTTTTTTTCTAAATATTGACAAACTTCATGCTATAATTAAAAAAAAATTAGAAATAGTTTTGGTTATTTGTCCATATTTCATGATCCTTCCATCTAGTAATCTACTGTACACACTTTGTAAGGAAAAAAACTAAACTAACATTCAAACATGAAAAAAATAATCAATGATGATGAATGATCAATTGCATGACCACGGAAAATAAAGTGAACATGTATGTGATCGCATAGGGTGGTGACATCCGGTAAGCAAGTGCTGCAGTCCTCTCTAACCCTCGTGGAGACAGTGAAGAGCTACATGGCCACCTCCGAGCCCATGGACACAGCCTCCATGGTCTCCATCGCCAAAGACATATCTCAGGTACCGCGTCCTTTAAAAAAAACGACAAATATTAGTTTTAAAAAGATGATGAGATGATTGATGCACTATGGAATTTAAATATTTTTATTGAAGTTATACTTCTTTTGGCGCGTTATGGAAAAATGTTGACAGTAAATTTTTACGATGCGCGGGCACACCGTCACGAAAAACCGACACCCTGAAGTTAGATATAGTCAACATTTTGTTTCATTGTATTTGTTGTCTGTATTTCTTTGTATTAATACTTTCAACGTATGAAATACATTTTTTCTATTGTTAGTGCCGTTTTTCTACAAACGTAAAATAAGGCGAAAGATAAAATTTTTGAAAAGATTTTTATTTTGTTACGCTAAAGAAGTATAACTTCTAACGCGTGTACATAAGTACACACGCACTTTTTCCTTTTATTGTGTTAGAAAAACTACAAGATATGTTGTCTTTATGTATTTATTTATTCTATTTTAAAAATGATTCAAAATTAAGCGAATTCGCATACAATAACTAGTTCCATTAGTACTAAATATATATGTAATCTAAATATATAAAAATCCATGATGAACTCTTAAACTACTCAAGCGATCTTGGAATGTTGGTATTTATGTATAATTTGGTTCACCTTGAGAGATGGATAAGTTAAATTTCGATTAGTCGCCTTAATATTTTTTAATTATAAATTCAATATTTGTCAATGTTGATTATTGTTATTAATTGTAAGTTTCATCAGTTTCGAACAGATGGCGCTTTAAATTAGTTTTCTGGCAGAAAACTTTAGAACTGACTGAATGAAAAGATTGAAGGTAAGATGAATTCCCGTGTAATGAGTAGTTTTGTTGTATTGTCAGGGTCTGGAGCAGACGATGGAGGCTGTTCCGTCGCACACGGAGCTGGACCTCGCGATGGACAACATCAACGAGACCCTCAACATCCTGAACATGGGCGAGTTCCCGCCCACGGACAGCACCTACGGGTCAGTTGCTGCTATGACTCTATATCACTTGTTACAATCCAAAATAACCTACATCCAGTTTTAAATTATATATGAAGATCATAGAGAAATAACTGGAAACCTTATGTACGGCAAAATTGGAACTTAGTTCTCAGTGTACAAGAACAGGGAATTTTTAAAAATATATCTAATATGAATATGAACTTTTACATTAATCAATAAATAACACTTTGTCTTTTTTGTGCATATACTTCTCTGTAGCAATTGTCTATATAGTCTGTCTTTTCCGTTTTTTCTCTGGTCAAGCTCCTATTTTTTTATATCATAGGAGGCAAACGGACAGGTGGGTTACTTGATGTTAAGTGAAAACCACCGTAACAACACCAGGGGAGTCGCACGTGTATCGCCATCCTGTGTTTGGGGGAGAGATGAACGGGAGAGAGAAGTGTGGAGTAGGCGGGAGGGACAGGAAAAGGTCTCAGATGCTGTCACTGACTGAACGAACCAAGAATGCAAACATTGTTACTTTACGTCGGTATTCTGTGTGTCGGGTGGTAGTACTCCGGACGAATCTATCCATTCATGCTGAAACCAGTAATAGCTTCAGCGTGGCTCTACCATCTTTGGACCTATTTTCTGTCCATTACACATCTGAAGTATTGTACTGAAATATATCCTTGGAATATGACTCTAACCGCATCCAAAGAACTTTAACTTGATTTGAAGGCTGTACAGTATGTGGGTATTGCCGTGATTAAGTTGAGATCTGCTTCGGAATTAATAAGATCTTCCAACGCTACAAGAGAATTGAATATGATAAGAAGGATAAAAGAAGAAGCATCAAATTTCCTGTTTCCGTTAGTACAATGATATACATAAATGGTATATAACCAGGGAACTGCAAACGGAGCTGAACTCTGCAGCAGTGGGTCTGAACTCTGCATCCTCGGAGGTGGTTCAGACGGTGGAGAGCCCCGCAGCACTCGCAGACTCGAGCCAGAGGTTCGGGCATGCGTTCAACAGGCTGCTCGGAGTCTCCATGGAAATGGCCGGACAGACCGAGGTTACACTTTTATTATTCATTTCAAACGATGATAACTTACAGTTAATCATTGCACAACCTTTTTTAGTTGTATGTATCGAAGTGTATAGAGTATTTTTACTACCTTTTTAGTATCTTTGAATTATTTTTCCAACTGACTACACCTTTGACTAGATAGGTCTTTCTCAGCTTCACCGGATTACAGTAATCTTTGAATACTTAATACCAAAATTTTTATCAAAGTTTAAATATAAAAATATTTAACATTTGTTATTTTTCATTCACGACACAATATCAAGAAGGTTGTGAATAAAAATATAATATATCATTATAATGCACAGGACCAAGAGACACAGTCGCTGATGGTGAACTCGATGAAGTCTGTGACAGTGAATTCTTCGAAGCTGCTCGGTACAGCCAAGTCTGTCAGTCAGGTCAGTATTTCTAAATAAAAAAATAGATATTTGAATTTTATTCACGTCTTCGGATTGAAACTATTGTATGTTGATGTTAATAGTTTGATTTAGAATATATAATTTCATAGTGATATGAATGATTATATTTTTTACTTGTATACAGGACCTGACGCGACCGAACGCGAAGAACCAACTTGCGGCCGCCGCGAGAGCCGTCACCGACAGCATTAACCGGCTGGTTTGTTATCACTATGTTATGTATACATTTAAAATATTATTTTTTTTTTAATCATAGGAGGCACTTGTAAATAAATACAAGAGAAAACTTATAAACCATCCTAATCAGTTGACTCTACAGCTTACATTACCTGATTGTGAATCGCCTGGAACGGTACAGAATCCTGGATCTCGGCGGCGCTGAATGAGCCAATATATTTATTATAGAAGATAATTCTATTGGGGAATTTCTTTTCACGCACGATATTCATTCAAGTGATCTGCTCATAGTCGGAAGGACTGATCGCATGACATAATATTTAAAGAAAATAGGAGGCAAACGAATATGCAGGTCATCTGGTGTCGAGTGATCACCGCCGTCCTTGGATACTAGCAACACCAGGAGAGTTGCAAGTGCGTTGTCAGCCTGTGTTTGCACTGTGACCTCACGTGGGTTTTCTGTGGGTCGGGTGGTACTGGTAGTACCCTGGAGGAGCCGAACCTTATTTTGAAAGCAGTAATAGGTTCAGCGTGGCTCTAGCAGGTAGAAAATGTTGTTTGTTTACCGTTGGTGTATATATGCGTGGTCGCGGTGTGCAGGTGGACGTGTGCACGGAGGCGGCGCCCGGGCAGAAGGAGTGCGCGGCGGCGGTGCTCCGCATCTCGGGCACGCGGGCGCTGCTGGTGTCGCCGACGCAGCCGCTCTCCTCGCTCGGGTACTTCGCGTGCCTCGAGTGCGTCGTCGAGCAGAGCAAAGCGCTCAGCGAGGGCATGTCCGGCATGGCCGCCGCCGTCAAGCGCACCGACCACGACCAGTTCGCGCGCGCCGTCGCCGCCGTCGCCGCCGCCGTGCAGGGCCTAGTCGAGTGCACCGCGCACGCCGCCTACCTCGTACGTACTCCCCCCCACTCGCAAAGCGCTCTCTTCCTACAGCTTATTTAACACATCAAGTCATTTCTATGTCTCGAAACATTTACGCATTAATAGATGGCGTATCGCTGTCTCAAGAACAACACCAAATTGCTTGTTTACGCATCTCAATTTTTACATCTCAGAGGTGAAGCTGTTAAGACCTTGCTAGGTCAATAGCGTAGTCAGTTCGAGAAAAAAAAAAAAATACATCTCAGCCACTAGGGAGTCGTATATATACGCAGTTATTAAGGAATCTTACGACCTAATCGATACCGTTAGTGTTATAACGAAAGTCGAATTCAGATATTTCGAAATGTAGCAAAACTACTCTAATACTGTGTGACTTCGAAACTTCATGAGCAGTAAATTCTTCCAAATGACTTGAAACTATTTTTTTTTTTTTTTTAATTAAATTCAACATGATCATAATAACTTACATGCAATTGAGAAAACCTGGGCACTGACTTATGCTAATACCACAAATATACTGAATTGGCTAAGGTTATAAAAGTAAACCGCTCTCACAATTCACCGTCATAACGGTAATGTCTGTTGAATATAGTGACAAAGGATATCGACATTAAATTGTTGTTTTGTTACACTGTGATTGATACGATAAACCGCCTATATATCCAATGAAAAGTTTGAAATCTGTTTATAACCCTGTGATTGATATGATGAGCTATTTTTATATCATTGAATAGAGTCCGTAGCTTTTTTGTTACACAGCATTTAATATAGTGAAACACGTATATATCTATTGATAAAGACTATAAGTTGTCAATTACAGTGTGTTTGATATGTTAAGATACTCATGTATCGATCGATAAAGTCTGTAGGTTGTTTATTAGTTTTCGGTTGATATAGTGAACTACCCATAAGTCCGTAGCTCGCTGTGTGTTAGATATGTGGAGTGTATGTGTCGCGTGCGTGCAGGTGGCGGTGTCGGACGAGACGAGCGTCGCGGGTCGCGCGGGTCTCGTGGACCAAGCACAGTTCGGTCGTGCTGCGGTCGCTATAGAGCAGGCGTGCGGCACGCTGTGCGACAGCACCAGTAACCAGCAGGCGGTGCTGGCGGCGGCGACGGTGATCGCGAAGCACACGAGCGCGCTCTGCAACGCGTGCCGACTCGCCTCCGGGAAGACGCAGGAGCCGCGAGCGAAGAGACACTTCGTGCAGGCCGCCAAGGACGTCGCCAACTCCACCGCAGCGCTCGTCAAGGAGATCAAAGCTCTCGACACTGACTACACGCAGGTCAGCTCACGACTTCTTTAAGCGGGATTTTCGTCCGTCATGTAGTCGATTTTATATTTTATTCATTCATAACCCCGTGTTATATAACTCTATATTTTGTAGAATTGCTGGCGTTTTACTTAATACAGTTCGATTATTGTCCATAAGTGAAGTGAATAGAAAATAATACCACGGATCATAAATCGAGAGATGCCACGAAAACTCCCTGGAAAATTCTAACAAGAAAGCCACCATCTTAATTTAACATTGAATAAATCACATAAAACTTATTTTATAAAATATGTTGTAATCTCGATTGAAACAAAACATTGGCACCGGCAAATGTTTCTGCGAATCCAAAAAAGAAGAAGAAAAAGAGCTCCCACCATTTACACTTAACTTACTCACAAGTGCAACTACCATAAACTACCCACAAAGGCGCGGAAAAACTTTTACAAAGTATGTAATCTACCCACTTACGACTAAGCAATTATTAGTAGCGACACAAACGAATTACAATATTGGGTACACCGCCATCTCTAATCGAAAAGCAGTACTAATACACATTTAAAATGATTTCACAGTAGAGTCCAGGATAATTTTAAGATTTATAAATAATAAAGTTTAGTTTTATTAGGAATAATAAATAATGTTTTTCTACTATAAAGTCGAGAACAATAGTAACATCTAGAAAAATGATAGAGTTGTGTAAAAGTTCCTACCTTTTAGTATATCGTTAGTAACAGTAGCGCCTTCTCAGAACCAAAACGAATCTGATTTTGAAGTAATATATAGTCAGTGAATGATGGCCGATGTTTTTAAGATTTACTGAAGAATTGGAGATGAGATTTGTTAATTAATATGCGTTGGTCGGTTGGTTGGCGGCGTACAGGCGAGCCGGACTCGGTGCGCGAACGCGACGGGTCCGCTGCAGGACGCGGTGCGGAGCCTCTGCCAGTTCGCGGACAGTCCCGAGTTCGCTTCCATACCCGCGAAGATCTCCCCGCAGGCCAGGCAGAACCAGGAGGCGATACTAGATTGCGGCAGGTAACATATATATATATATTTTTAATTGTAGCACGGCAAAATGACTGCACTATGCCTGATGGTAAGCATAGTGCAATCCAAAAATAATAGCGACCACCGATTGACACATTATCCATCGCCGGTCGCCACTATCATGCCGGCCTGCAAAAAGCTGGATATGCACAGGCTGATCCCGAAACGCGACGCGCAGAAGCGAATCATTATGACGGGCTTTTTCGCCATGTACATGGTGGTTGCGACCCAGTCGGACTGTGAAACCCTACCACCCCGCTCTCGCCATTGCCTCGTTCGTTGATCAGCAGGGTGCACCACGTGCAGATGAGGTTGGCTTGGGTGTCTCAAATCTTATGATGTTATTTGACACCCCTTACACCCCAAAAACATATACAAGAGGCTAGGTCAAAGAAACATTTACACAGACCTATCGAAATTGCTGGTTTCAATATTATACACTGCTATTGTAAAATCAAAGGTTCACAAGTGTAACACTTAATGTTTTTTTTTTTAAACTTGAGATCTTAGGAACTATTTTTTTTACTTAATTTACAATAACTCATACAGACGAGTAACGAAGTATATAGTACACACACACACACACACGCACATAAAAGAGTCGAGAACGGTGATGTAAAGGAAGGCATGATAGCACAAGAGAGCGTCACACCATTTTCCGTGACGGCATATAAGTCAGTTTTACTGCCAAAACGCTTCAATATATGCATCACATTTAAGAAATATTAAAGCTAGTAATTTTGATAGGTTTCGCGATACAATAGTTAAAACTCTGCAAATGTAGGACGTGCTGTTAGAAACATAAAGAACAGAATAGAAAGTAAAATGAAGTTAAACTGCCAATAGAACAGACTAAATTAGTAGTATAAAAAGCGAAAACATATAGAAGTAGTAGTAACACAGTGGTATTTTCAATTCCTAACAAATTTAATCTTGTGGTTTTAGTGTTAATAAAGATGCATGAAACAACTAGCTTCTGCCCGCGACTTCTTCAGGATGGAATAGTTACTTTGGGCTAATTAACTCGCAGTGGAAGCTATGAAAAGGAAAAAAGACCCTGATTTTAAAACATTTTTCATTAGTGCTCCGCTCCTATTGGTCTTAGCGTGATGATATATAGCCTTTAGCTGTCTTCGATAAAGAAACTCTCTAACACTGAAATAACTACAAAGCTGAGTAGTAGCTCCTGAGGTTACCCCCTACAACTTCACAAATTTTACCTCTTTATAATATCAGTATAGATGACGTAATATTGATTGTGGCAGGAACATAATATCTGGTTCCTGCTCGATGCTGGAGTCTGCGAAAGTGCTGGCTCTCTCCCCTCAGGACAGGAACCAGTGGCAGAGCCTGGCCACCAGCAGCAAGACCGTCTCCGACAGCATCAAGTCCCTCGTCACCAACATCAGGTCAGTTGGACTATTGGTTGTCGCTTAAAGTTTTTGTATTTACAAATTGCGATAACACCGGCCGATCATTGTCATTGTAATATGTTTTTAGTTGGTGTAATTGAAAACCAAGCTTGATTTTATAGTATTTGAATGATGTGTGTGTAGGGACAAGGCCCCGGGGCAGCGCGAGTGCTCTGCTGCACTGGAGACGCTGAGCAAGCAGCTGCGGGAGCTGGACCAGGCCGCCATACAGGCCGTCGGCCAGGACCTGCATCCTAGGAAGGCGAACACTCTACAAGGTATTCCTTTTGATTTTTCTATATACTCTTAGGTTTTATTTATAGCCACGGGTCCACCTGATTGTTGGCGTGGCGAGTGTGTGAGACGTGGCGACGCGATGTTTTGCGCAAACGACTGTGCGCAATCTATCTTGCCGCACTAAGCTCGCATACCTATAGTGTAATCTGAGAGTCATTCGACTTGAATAATTTCGGCATTTCCAGGCGTCGTGTGACAGCTCAATTTTTTTTTCTTAATGTCTTCGCTCGAAATAATACGCTTTTCAAAACAAGACAGTGTATCATTCTCTTTTTTTTTCGACTTGACTATGGTATTGGCTTTGCAAGGCCTCTACAGCTTCACCAGACTACAATATCATTCTCTAATTTATCGAGAGGTTATTATTAATCAAGAAATATACTTGACACAGGAATCTTGTAATACAGTGTCTTCTATCGAACACTGTCGGTACTATGTACAACGATCCTAACTCCTAATGTCATCTAATGTCAAATGTGCTTTAAGATGACATAAGCGCTAATCTTAAAAAAGAACTGGCTGTCAAGTGTAGCTGTCCGAACACACCATCAACATGAGGTTTTTTTTTTCTTGGGCAATATATCTTCCATTAGACTATTATTGCCATTATCGAGTAGGTAGTGATATCACATACTTCTTGCAGTCATTTCAAAGCTCTAACAAGATGGTGACCCTCTTGTTAGAATTTCCCTATGGCTAATCGCAATCCATCTCCAAAATATTTTTTCCCGTCTACCTCTCTTATGAATAAAATATAAAACTCATCACACAGCATTCACAAGGTCCCGCAAAAAACGTCAACATGTGCTTAGTGATAGATTTTCAACTTTAGATAGGTAGCAGGTGGTGAATTCAAAGCCCTACCATGGTGCTGTGGTTAGTTTAGGAGGTTTCCGTTCACCGGGTGCTCGGACTAAGTACTGTTGAGGTAGTTAAGCTGAAGTGTAGAGGTAATCGGGTGTGGTGGAACAGGATACACGGAGCAGATCGAGAACAGCGCGACGGAGATGGCGGAACGGCTGGAGCCGCTCCGCGCCGCCGCCAACAGCGAGGCCGAGAACCTCGGACACGCCGTCAACCAGCTGGTTCGTAACCACTCTACCGTCTATTCATTGCTCATCATCATCGACCCACTGCAGGGCCATAGGAACGTATGGCGTCATCACCTCACGACCTCACGACAGCCCACGACGTATTATTTGACGATTTCAAACTCAGTAGTACAATGAGAACATTTCTCAGGTTCCGGTTTCCTCATGATGTGTTCCTTCACTGTTGGTCAATAGTGTTACCAATTTAAATTAATAAATTGGTCAGAACCAATATCGCACTGTTGCAAAGAGCTGTGTAGTATATTTAAGTTTAGAAGTTGGGCGATTTGTGTTTTTATATGTAAGAGTTTTAGTTGTATATAGATATAAGTTATGATGGAACTGACATGTCAAAAATGATAAAAGGCCCTTAAAAAAATTTCGAAAACTTCGTTGGTTCGAACCTGCAGACATCGAAATTATACTAATATCTATCTTAAACATAAAAACTATAGAGATACGATAGTTTATATTTCAATTAATGGCCGTAATTAATAGTTTTTAATTACATATTAAGTTATTGTCAATGTTGATTATTGTTATTGACAGAAAACTTTAAAACAGATATTGAATATCAATGTTTATTATGAAACTGTAATTCATTTTTATCACAAGTTTTTATCCGAGTTAGTGTAATTACATTACAGAACCATCTATGGTACATGAGTACATTATAGTTTTTTTTACATAGCGATACCGGAGAATGTTGTCTCGCCCTGATAAAAAAAACTTACAGGAATTATATAGTTTTAAACCTAACTCGTGAATCACTGTATCTATTGGTGAAAACCAAATGGAAATCTGTTGAGTTTTTTTTTTATTTATCTTGGACAGATAGACAGACATGGCAAATGGCATTGTTTTATAATATGTAGTGATAAATTTTTAGATACGAAAAGTGGATTTATATAAAATCTCAACACGAAAACTCACATCAAGAATTAAAAAACTCAAGTAACATAATTAATCATAAAACCGCGGGGTAATAGAAATAACAATCTAAATTGAAAAGAACTTACGCAAAACAACAACAATTACACAACACAACGTTCCAGAGAGACGAGCGAGCAAGAATGTCCACAATGACTCGACAGACTGGCCTTTTATATAATTCAGTCAAGTTACGACCGGCTTATAATTTTGGACCAATGACGTGTCAGGTCATTAATAACACCCCCGATATAGTGAATAGTAAGTGATTAGTAGTAGGGAGAGTGTTAAGAATGTATATTATAATGTAACGTAAGGTGTCGTACGCGGAGCCGCTGGTGTCCGGAGCAGTGGGAGCCGCCTCCAACATGACGGAGTCGGCGACGCAGGGCGCTCTGCTGGAGCACACGCGCACGGTGCTGGAGACGGGCTCGCTGCTGGTGCAGGCCGCCAAGGATGCTGCCGGGAACCCGAGGGTAACTAACTACCTCACACCACCTCATACATACATACATACATACAAACACACCAGTACAATACTACCAACTTAGTGCAATATCACTGTATATGTTTCACTATTTGGTATAAGATTTCGCTTAGAATAAGGCATTCACGTACTTGTATTGGTGACTTCAAACTCTGAGTACATATAGTACTAGCGTCTGCCCGCGACTTCGTTTGCATCGAATAGCTACTTTGGGCCAAAGCTAACACGCAGCAGACGCTGTTAAGAAAATAAAAACACCGATTTTGAAACATTCTTCACTGGTGCTGACCCTACAAGAAACAAGTGACCCTATAACAGTGTTTCCCCAACTTTTTTTAGGCCATGTCCCACCTTAACATTTGTAAAATTTGTATGCTCCCCTTCCCATACATACTTTTTACCCTTTTGAAATCTTTTAGATTGTTTTATTCCTCTAGGAAATATAAATGATAAGTTTTAGGAAGAAATTAATATGAATTTGTTATGAAAACATCGTAAGTAAAATTTCGAAACATATAATGAAAAACTCACTTGATTTGACGACTCTAATTACCCAGTTGATATTTTGGTAACGGCAAATGAAATTATACGTAATAATTATTTACGGCATTTTTTTTTTAAGAATTTGCCTTTTTTATTAAATTTGTCACTGATATCTAGTATTGCATTTAAATAACCCAAAGCGAAAGGTTTAAAGTTTTGTCGAGTCCATTTCTAAATTGTCCACTAAACTGTCAAATTGCCCTCCTGTGTGGCGTAGGCTTCAAGTCGGGAAACACTATCCTACAACGTCTCTACCTTACCTTTTTATAGTATCGGTATAAGTTATACAAGTTCCCTAATCACATGTTTCTCTACCGTAATTCAATGAAAGTAGCAAGTGTTTGTAGTTTTAGAAATTAAATGGATTTGCAATGGGTTATTGTAGAGCATAATTAGTATTTTGTTTATTGAGATGTGGATAATGTGTGTGTGTGTGTGTGTGCAGGCGGTGGAGCGGCAGCAGGGCGCGGAGCGTGCGTGCGTGCAGGCGCGCGACGCACTCGCGGAGCTGTGCGCGTGCGTGCGTGAGGTGAGCGCGGCGCGCGGCGCTGTGGGCCCGCTGCTCGACGCACTCGCACGCGCGCTCGCACGACTCTCCGACCACAGGTACGCACTCGCACGCACTCGCACGCACCCACACGCACTGTCATACGGGACGAAATACCCTTTAAAAAATATATTCATCACACTTATAATATATACTAGCGGGATGTGTAAACGTTGTCCCGCCCTGATAACAAAAATAAACCTTGATAAATTATACATACAAACTACCCGCATAAATCATTTTACCTACTGGTGACTGCGTTACGATTACTTTAATAGTTTCTGAATTTTTGGCCATACAGACAGACGTGGTACAGTACTTTGTTTTATAACATGTAGTAACGATTTATTATGAGTGCTACGGATCAAAACCAAGAATTAACTAAGTGATGGTATCAATGATCTTAAGGGAACTTACAAAAACACTATGATATACCTATGTTGTGTTAAAGAAAACTTGTTGTAGATAGTAGAGCCACGCTCAAACTATTACTGGTTTCAACACAAATGGGCCGACTCGTCCAGAGTAGTACCACCCTACACACGGAAAACCGACGTGAAGTAATGTTTGCATTGTTGCGTTTCGTTCGGTCAGTGAGAGCACCGGAAGACCACGCCCTTCTCTCCTCCCCCTCCCCGACTCCCAAATTTTCTATTCCCCCTCCACAAACACAGGCCGGCAACGCGCTTGTGACTCCCCCGGTGTTACTATTATCTACGAACAGTGGTGCTCAACTAACATCAGGTGACGTACCTGTTCGTTTGCGTCCTATGATACTAAAAAAAGATTTGCATATTAAAATGTACACTACAGAACCATAGAACTGTCAACGAAGAAACACATTGGCACAATCACCACGCCAGCTCACGATGTACTGATCGTTTAAATCTCAAAAGGAATCCACAGGTCCATTACTGTTCCCACACAAAATAGAGCAGCAACACGCGCACATAATGTGTTTATTGACAACTTCAAAAAATGCAACAGTTCTAAATTATCCCCATGTACAATATTACTACAATGCAATGTGATTACAGCTACCTCAACATATACATATATTAACAAAATCTCAGTTTAATAATAAATAACAACCCACCAACCAACGCGACACAAAAAATCTTTCAAAGTTCAAGTCAATCTGCGCAGTTGTTCTGCTATGATGATAAAAAAACCTTGACAAATTATATATCTTCCTCGTAAAGCAATTACAATATTTGATTATTAATCTGTGTACATAACTACGTTTTTATTTAAAAACGTCCTGCTATATATATATATATATTATATATGTATATATATATTAAATTATATAAAATTAACCTCAAAAAAACCACTGCAAAAAACCTTAGCCTTAGGTTGTCATGTACCTCAATCACTATATGTCTACTATTTGATTATAGAGGAATTTTCTAGAGTATCCCCGACATCCAATGTCGAATGAAATTAAAATCGGATCCACTAAAAAGTATTCCCGTTTCAATGCAAAGTCTATTTGATAAACAACGAAGTTCTGGGGTAACAAACAAAAGAAATATAGCTGAATTAAACCATCTTACTCTTTGAAGTTACTTAGAAATACATATAACTTTCCCAGATAAATTTGAAATTGCCTCTACTGAAATTATACTAGGAATAAAAACAATATCTATACAAATATTAATAAGTTTATGTGAGAAGTGATATATTAATAATAGCCTCTGCCCGCGACTTCGTCCGCGTGGAATAGTTATTTTGGGTTAACGCTAACTAACACACAGCGGAAGCTCTCAAGGGAAAAATAAACCCCAATTTAGAAACATTCTTCATTAGTGATCCGCTCCTATTGGTTTTCGCGGGATAATATATACACAAACAAAAGAATATTGCATTTAAATAGTTCCAGTCATATAACCTTCGATGAATGAGCTATATAACACTGAAATCATTTTTCAAATTGGACCAGTAGTTCCTGAGATTACCTTTTACAACTTCACAAACTCACAACGTCACAAATTCACAAACTTTTCCTCTTTATAATATTAAGTAATAATAGATATTAATATTGATTTACGATGCATATAAAATAGAAAAAAAAACATATGTCTTCTTCACACACGGTAGAAATAAAACCTTCAAAATGAAAGCGAGAAGAATATGTGTATGTCTGTCCCCAGTACCTGAAACCAAGCGGTATATTGCCCCCACTCTACCCGGCACAGTGTTTACTATATCGTCATATAAAATACTTGCCGATCATAATTTCAAAGCCCTCCCATAACAATTTTCATTTCATGAAAAAAAAAAATTAAAACGTACGCGATTTTTTGATTATGTCATAGTTGGCAACACTTGCGATTTCTCTGAGCTGAATCGATCTTTTCTTTTTAATTCTGTGAGTAATAAACGCGGGTAGTTAAACACGTTAGTGGGTCACGCGTAAATCTCTTCGACCTTACACGATATCAGCTGTTTAACTAATTATAGAGCTAGGAACGCGTCATGCTTGTGGGAATGACGTCATACGATATATCGAGGTTTGCTAGCTCGGTTACATTCCTAGCTTTGATATAACCGGGACAGGGTGGGAAAGGAAAAAAACTCTTTCAGAAACACTAGGTATACTCTTGGAGTGGTGAGCAAGTTCTTACCTTACATATGTTTCATGTGCAAGTTTTTGGTAATAAAGTTGTTTGTTAGGTCACAATAATTTTACTTATGTGTTATAATAGTGTTTTTATGTAACTTAACTGAGTGCTTGAACGCTACTGACGCTCTAAAGTATTTTATTTAAATATAATTCAATTCAAATGTGTTGATTCTCACATATTAAGTAGGATGACATATAAATAAAACTTACGAAATGTACAGATCGTTAAAGACCAGCCATAAATCATGTCACATGTTAAGGTATAAAATGTTGTCGAAAGAGTTTTAGATCATGTGACTGGGTGGAGGGTAGATGAGTCTTAAACTTTATGATGTCATATGTATTAAAACTCTGAATTATTGAAATAGTTTGAGTAATACTTTTGTAATTGAACTAGTGATCGAAGACCGACCATAATAAAGGATATAATCTTTTCCCGTGTAATATACCATGTGACTGTTTAGACGGTAGCAATATTTGTGGAGGACACTTTGCACTCTATTCTCGTTTTAAATAAATTAAAAAAAGAAGTGCTTAATATTTGACCTTATCATCTAGAAAAATACACAATCCTCTACACGTCTATGTTAAAGCACAGGGTCAATGTCCGTCGGGTGAATTCCCTTTCAATTGAAAGGGAACGTCAAGAACAAAACAAAAGAGTTTATTGCCCGTTTTACTATCGAAAGTAATTAACTCCGGGTCGCCCATTGTAACTTTTGGTACCGGTTATTGCACTTAGATTAATTATTTTATTTACACGTTTGTAGCTATACTTTTGAAAGTCTTAGAATAAACTTTAACGTAGGTTCTCTTGGTTGTTTATTATTATTTTAAAATGTTAAATGTGACCATAAAATATCATATCCCAGAATGCAGTGAGTGTCTAACCTTTCACCTGATATATGCATTACGTTCTAGGTTCAGCGTATTACCACCGTTTCAGATAATATTACATCAGGTAATATACAACCGGCAATAAACGATAGCACATATAAAGTATCGAAAATACAGACTTAAGTTCTAATCACGTATCTATGTGATATACATTCACATGTGTTCGATTGAAACTAATTATAATTTTATACCTAAACTAATTTCATCAAGAGACTTATTTTGTCTTTGATTATATTCTAATTTCATAATATAGCTCCTCAAAGAAGATTAACTCAAATCTCGCGTTATTCATGTTTTGACCAGAAAGTTTACATAACGTTGCGAAAAGAACACGTCCAATTCAATAAGTTTGAAGCTACGAAAATGGATGACTGTTGTTCTCTTTTTGATTGAAACGTGTAAAAAATTTAGTCTTCAATGATAGAGAACGAAATAAGCCCCTGTTTAAATAAAAAGGTAGTATTCTTATTTACTCTAATTTCAAAAATGCAGCGCTTATGATTATGTCATATTATTTTTATTAAAATGTATTTTTTTTTGTGATATTGCGACTTTATTTACTTTTATGTTAATTAATTATCGTATCGTATCGAATTAACTACGAACTTCAAAATGCATATCTAAGAGTCTTTATGTCACGAATGGTGATATTTTGTACAAAAACTAAATAACAATATAATTACACTGGTTATCCCTAATTTTAGAATTATCTTAGAGCGCTTCATTTATTTTGAAGATATATTTAAATCAAACGCGTTAATCCAACTTTAAATGCAATTTCCCACAAACTGCAGTTTATGGATTACAAATTTTTATATAGATTAAAAGTGCTTATACACGAGTTTATCGAAAAGCCTGTACGTATTTACTCATAATTTATAACCGCATCTAAGAGACAAATGTGGTCTTTTGATTTATCTATGGTACGTTATTTAGCGTTTAAAAATGACTCCGATTTTAATTGACTATGCAGGTAGTCAAGTAGTAGCTAGTTGGTAGGTAAGGACGAAAATCTAGGTCTCAAGTAGGTCTGCCGGGGTACTTCTACACATTGTTTCAACTTGAGCATAATAAGTGCTATGTTATAACTACATCACGATACTATCATTCATCGAATATTTGGGCGATGAATCATATCGCAGTGATAAGTTACAGGCCATTTTCAAAACGCCTTTTGAGTCTAAAATCATCAGCAATGATGCTTAACATTACATCAAGAGTAAAACGGGTAAAATAATTCCAACAAATGTATCTGCTTAGTTTATATCGTGTTCGGAAACCGCGTCGATAGACGTAGGTTCGAATCCTAGCAATTGTGTCGCGAGGTTTCGGTATGGAAAAACAGCATATTGAAACCATAGGAATATGGTTGAGAGCTTTTTCTGAGGCCTCCTGACTAACTACCACCCTCAAGTAGTCGTCGCCAAGCACCGGTTGATTAAGTTTAGTATGTTTACCGTTCTATAACACATCGTCATTTAACATGAGACGAGATTGAGGTCAAAAAGTCTGCTTACTATGTCACGTTATAGCGTGATGATACGTTATTATTATCCTCTGGAGTGCCCTTGAATTAAAGGCGGGGTTGTAATAATAACAACACAACGCGTACATACATCCTTTGCGCGGCGACGGTTATCTTATGAGTTTCAGTTGCATTTGGCTCGGGTCCAAAACCCAGTGGCACTCACGCTCCGGCTGTGTCGATGATCCAACCGTCGTTTAAATATAGTTTTAGAGGTTAACTTGATTGATTTATACACGCCGCCGTATGATATCGTGTAGGCAGATCACTTTCTAATCACTACGTATCGTCTAAAAACTCTAAAATCAGAGGTACCCTGACTGTTTTCCTCATAAACCATTTTCAAAATTTAGCTGCTTCCGGTGAAACCCCCTGTAGCTACATTTCTACCATATATCCAATAACTCGATTAGATCTAACTATGGAAATTTGCAAGTCTCAACACGTTGTACTAAATATGGAATATGCAAGTTATTACAAGTAACAGCCGCTGAGCTTCTTAAAATGTTATCTGCCTACATTGATAGGTCAAGTCAAGCCAATATTTAAGTTGTTCACTATCGAAAACAGATGCAATTTTGTGGACCCCCGCTTACGAATTGAGCCCCCCCCCCCCCCCATTGTTTTGTCACACCAACGTAGAGCCCATCGAGTCTCCCATGGACCCCCGGGGTCCTCTTGGACCATTTTAGAAACTAAGGCTCTAAATTATCGTGAGTCATCGTGAATTCAATACATGGTTTTTAATTCCATTAACGACTACATTAGCCCTATACATTATACATTGTCATCTGAGACACAGGATTGCCCAGTTTAGGTTGGAGCGATCATCATGTAGATTTCATTCATTTGTAACCAACTTTTTGATAGTTTGATTCATGTTCTAGATGCAGAAATTATTTAAAATATTTTGTAAATCTATGATTTATAATCAACTTCTTCACTATTACTGTTTTAGTATATTCTTTACTACTCGCGTCTTCTAATAAATTTTAAATGCTTGTCATAATATAACTGCATCTAAATAAATATTATAAAATAAATAAAAATTAGGTATACTAAAACATTTGTGATCTAGAAAAGTTAGTTACTTGGTTTTGTAATCTTTAAAATTTAGTTGACAAATTTAAAACAGGTTTAAATATATATCATTCACAAATTCAGTCTAAATTGACCTGCTATTAATTAAAGACCTTTCGTTAACACGGCCCCATCAGACTTGGTCCTTGAAGATTCTTCCGGACTGGTTCATAGTTATCTTATAATTTTATCATGCGCCTCGTCCGTCTCTACGTTTCAATTCGCTTAAAGTCTATATTACAAAATAAATAAATAACTAATATAGAAATTTCTCCAAGTATATATTCCATAAATTTAGGTGCAATACGTTGAATGAGATAATCTTTATTGACATTTTTATTGTTTTCTTGGTACAATAAATAGTATAATCTAAAACAATGTTAGTCTTCAGAGCAAACACGAGTTTATAGTGCATTGAAAAAATAAATAACGGTTTGGTGAATATAATTATATGCGTGATGATATACGCTTAGTGAATCATAGAGGCAGTGTAACGTCGCGTGCGCTTGCGCAAGCTACGTTTCGTTAGCATACCGGTGCGCGTGTGTTTTTCGTGTTTGTTTGTATACTCGCGCTGTTATTTATTATTATGGAAAAATTGTACGTATGCTTGATATATTTTATAGCAAAAAAAAATGTGATGTAACTAAATTTTTATAAAAGCCTAGTTATGCCCGAGCCTCCGTCCACGTGGAACCTTATGTTTTTTTACATTAATTAATAAAATCGTCTGAACGTATTGAGTCCATTTACTTATCTACTCTTCTGTTGTACTTAATTCGTGACGTCATTTAAAATTAAGGTAACTTTTGATGAGAACCGATTCTAATGAAACAAAGACTAAACGTTACTCGAAGATATGCTTTATGATTTTCTTGAGGTTTTATCGTGAAATCAGTACTTTAGCAGTGATGGGTGTTCAACCAAACGTATAGTCATACCGGCAATTTAAAAAGTGATCGCAATGTATTTATTACTTATTCCTTCAACAATTTTTTTTTTCACAAAAATCAATATGTATAGACACTTTAGATTTACTTTGTAATTATATGTATAGGTATAGAATAGAATATGTTGTGTCCAGGATGTCGCTGATCGGTTCGTACGATGAGTCGGACTCGTTCGTGGACTACCAAACGAGGATGGTGGGCGCCGCCAAGGAGATAGCCCGACTCGCCACGGACATGGTATTCTATTACAATGATTATTATTTCATCATCATCATTACCCTTATCCCACTTAAGTAGGGTCGGCACAACATGTTTCCTTTTCCACTCTCTCCTATCAAATGTCATCTCAGTATTCACACCTTTTACGCACATTTCATTTTTCACACAATCCATCCACACCCTTTTCGGTCTTCCTCTACTCGTATATCCATCCACCATCATACTCAACACTTTTCTAGTTATATGATTTTCATCTCTCCTCATGACATGTCCATACCATGCTAACCTATTACCCCTCAGCTTCTCTGTCACTAGTGCTATTTTCAAACTTCCTCTGATATACACATTCTTAATCTTATCCATTCTAGTCACACCACACATCCACCTTAACATTCGCATCTCTGCCGCATGTAATTTTCTCTCATCCGTCTCTTTCGTAGCCCAGCACTCGGATGCATACAGCATGACAGATCTTATCATAGTTTTATAAACTTTCCCCTTGAGTTTTGAAGGCATTCGTGGGCCACAAGCTACCTCAGACACAAATCGCCATTTCATCCATCCTGCATTTTTCCTATTCCTCACGTCCTTATCAATGCCACCGTCGTTCTATATCAGTGAACCGAGACACCGAAAATTGGAGCAAGCTAATAAGGATACACCATTTAAGGCTATGGGAGAACAACTAGATGTACCAGCGAAGTCGCAAAACAAGTGTTCAGTTTTTGTTCTACTAATTTTTAAACCAACATTCTCCAATTTTTCAAGCCTGCTCTGGACTTCGGTAGCATCTTCTCCGATGAAAACAATATCATCAGCAAACAGCATACACCAAGATGTATCCTCCTGTATGTCTGATGTTAATGCATCCATAACAAGCAGAAATAAATAAGGGCTTAATGCTGACCCCTGGTGTAAACCTACAGACACATTGAAATCATCGGTAACTCCTGCTTCGGACCTAACATGTGTTTTCGCTTGAACGTACATACCACGAATAAGCTGTAGGTACTTCCCAGGTATTCTTTTATTTTTCAAGGGCCACCACAAAACATATCGGAGTACTCAATCATATGCCTTTTCCAGATCAACAAACACCATGTTCAAATTCTTATGTACACGTCTGTATTTTTAGCTTAGTTGCAGAAGTGCGAAGATGGCATCTGTTGTCGCTCGTTCAAGCATAAACCCAAATTGATTTTGAGTCACTTCAGTCTCATTTCTTATTCGTCTCGCTATCACTCTTTCCCAAACCTTCATACTGTGTGACATGAGCTTTATTTCTCGATAATTGTTACAGTCCTGCACATCATCCTTATTCTTAAAGATAGGTACTATTATGCTATAACACCACTCATTTGGCATCACTTCTTCATGTAACATTTTATTAAAAAATAAAGTCAGCCACATCCATCCATCTACTTTTCAAAACTTCCATACTTCAATAGGTATGCCATCTGTCCCTACGGATTTTTCATTTTTCATACCATTCACAACTTTTCTTACTTCTTCCTCACTTATTTCTTGCACAACACCTAAATTTAACGGTACAGACTCTAAATCTCCATTCCTGTCGTTTTCTTTATTCATCAGTCTTTCAACATATCTCTTCCAACGACTCTTTATGTCTTCATCGTTCATCAAAACTATTCCTTTATCATCTTTTATAAATTTAACATGTGTAACATCTCTTGTACTCTTTTCTCTCGCTTTTGCTAAACTACACAAGTATTTTTGTGTTTGTGAGCTCTGCAGTGATTGATACAAATCAACTTGTACTTTGGCTCTAGCAATAGCTACCGCGCTCTTTTTGCATTTCTCTTACATTCTGCACACCTTATTGTCTTATTCTTTAACCGTGCTATTCTGATCTTCAATACATTTCCATTCCTTAAAAGCTTCTTTTCCTTTAAAGCCTTTTGTACCTCTTCATTCCACCACCAAGAGCCTTTACCTATCTTTTGTCTTCCTTTCGTTTCACCAAAGACAATGTTTATTATTTATTTTATGTATTTATATCTAGTAACTGCTCGTGACTTGGACCACGTTAAATCTACGTATGAAAAAATAAATCGTCAAATGTATGTTAGCGCAAAACTTTAGAACGGCTAAACTTGATTGTGAAGTGAAAAAATCTCTATTCAAATAGTGAGTGAGTGAGAGAGACAGAGGAAACGAAAGAAATGGGTTTTCGTTCGAAACAATCAACGGGTGACCTTTTAGCGTACATGCTGCATCGCTGGGGAGAGACAATCGATAAACATGGCGAAGCCGTGGCAGTTAGCCTCGACATTGCAAAGGCGTTTGATAGGGTTTGGCATCGAAGTCTTCTATCCAAACTTGGGACTTACGGTCTCCACGATAACTTGGGTAGATGGATCTCCAGCTTTCTACATGAACGCAGAATACGTGTCCTCGTTGATGGATACAGCTCACAGTTCATGTTAGTTAACACAGGAGTTCCTCAGGGCTCTATACTTTCCCCAACCCTGTTTCTAATGCATATTAACGATATGACAGCCTCTGGCTGCATTCATTCTTGTGCAGACGACAGCACGATACATGGTGGATTTTTTAGCAAGCCCGCGGCTAGTCGTGGTGAAATCGAGAGAAAGCGGGTTGATCTTGTCACTGAGCTTAACCAGGCCTTGGAACTTATCTCTATGGGGAACAAGTAACATGGTTGAGTTTAATACCAAGAACGCAGGTTTGCGTGCTTTTCTGTAGAAAATCTTCCTTTTCTCCTTCTCTCACCCTTCAGAATGACTCTCTTACAATCCGTGACAGCCTAAGTATCCTAGGGATCAATATCCGCTGCGACCTTAACCTCAAGGACCACATAGGGAGTGTTATCTCTCCAACATCTAAGAGATTGGGCATCCTGAATAGAATGCGACGGTTTTTCACGCCTGGTCAGCTGATCATATATATACCTTCTCAACAAGTCACTAGTTAGGCCATGCCTGGAATACTGTTCGTATATCTGGGATGGTTCTGCTCAATACCTCTTTGATGCACTAGACAGGTTGCAGCGACGGGCTGTCCGTATTGTGAATGATGCAGACGTCACTAACAACCTTGAACCGCTTCAGTTGCGAAGAGATATTGCCTCACTGAGCGTGTTTTTTCGTCTGTATCACGGCGAGTGTTCTTCTCCTTTCCACCATAGCGGGTACACGCCTCCATAGTTTCACAGGCAACCATCCCGACGAGAACGAAGAACTTCGAAAGGTCTTATTTTTGTCGTACTGTGGAGATGTGGAATCGCTTCCCGGCCAGTGTGTTCTCGTTCTCATGTGACATGGGTTCCTTCAAACGAGGAGTGAAAAAGCACTTTTGCAGGTCGGCATGATAGTGATGACTGCCGTTGCTATTCAACAGCGACAGTCACCGTTATTTATAGAATGTTCTGTACTTTCCATCAGGTATCATGCAGTCATTTTGCCGAACCAGTTTAAAAAAAAAAAAAGAAAAAGAAATTACAAAGTATATTGGAATTGATATTCAGTGTTTCAGTTGTCATTTTATATAAACGAGTGTATGTCCAGTGGTCGAAGTTTATAGAAGAAAAAGAACTTTCTAATTTTTTTTAACCACAAACAAATTTATACAAAGAGCTCAGGTTCTAAATAAAAAAAGAATAAAGAGAATTGGCTAAGGGACATAGGAGGATGATGTTTTTAACTGTTCTCCCAATGCTGTTATAATATGGATATATAACCATGTGTAGCCGGAGCGTACAGCTATTTATAATATAGAAGTATAATAGTAAAAAAAGTGTATAATAGTATAGAAATGCATATGGAGTATAGAAATAAAAAGATGAACCAGATCGAGCTTGTTGCCGGTTCTTCTCTATAAGTGTATTGTTTGTCTGAACTGGTAGTAGTTTTGATGTTCATAAGCGCCTTGTCAAGGCTTAAATTGAATAAAGTATTTTTTGATTTTGATTTTTTGAGTGAAAAAGAACAATATACAGTGTAGCTCCCACTGGTGGCGGGTTAGTGTATCGGTGTGTGTGGTTGCAGACGGCGAAGTCAGCAACGGACGCGAGCCAATTGGTGCAGCTCGGCAACGAAATGTGCCAGAAGTACGAGCAGCTCGCGCAGGACAGCGTCGGTGCCTCCGCCACCACTCCCAACTCCGACGTCGCCAACAGGTACACACACATTCTAAGCCAATGCCGACATACTAATAACATTCAGGAAAACACAAAAAAGGTCTCTAGAAATAAAAATATAAACCCTTTTTTGGAATACTTTATAGAATTGCACAATGGCGACGCGTCGCTATCCCAAAATTCGATATGACCCGTCGCTATAGTTATTATACATAAAAAAAGAATATTTTTGAAGTAAAACTTCTTTAGGCGCGACTAGTAGGTAACTGGACGACAATGCAACGGAAGTTCGTTACGGAAATATGGCGTCACGTTTTTGTACCATCCGGTTGTTATTTTGTCAATAAATAGTATGTAAACAAATCAATCGAAACCCTAATCGAATAATTCGAGTAGTTCGAATGTATGCGGAATTATTATATTATTCCCTATTTTTTTAGTATCATTCGAAATATTTCGAATATTTGAAATTTTTCAATTATTTGAAATTTTTCGATTATTTGAAATTTTTCGAATATTTGAATTTTTTTGAATATTTGAAATTTTTCGAATATTTGAAATTTTTCGAATTATTCAATTTTTTTTCGAATATTAAAATTTCGATTCGATTCGAACGATATTTACACACCCCTAATATAAATGTTTACCTCAATCGCCTGTGACGGTTACACACATTTTTTTTTTCTAAGTATACATAACCTTTAAGCGATACCTCTCTGTGTGATTAAGTGAATGGTAAATGATGAGAGTTTGTACATGTGCAGGATCCGCGTGGCCGTGGTGGAGCTCGGGGAGAGCGTCTCGGAGCTTATAAAATCAGCAGGACATTGCCGTCTCTCCGCTGTGCCGCAGAATCAACGAGCTGTCGCTGACAACGCCAAGCTTGTCAATGAAAAGGTGAGTAGTACCTCTAAACACAAGCACACACGCACACACACACACCATACATATATTCAAAAGATCTTTACTGCTGGTGGCAAATCCTCCCCCAGATATCCCCACTTCTCATAACCTTCACCGGATATAGTTTGGTAGACTAAATATTGACGTATTATAGTATATTAATCTATAATGTCATAGTCCTTATCAGTAGAACACTGATATAGTTATCGATCGCAAATAAAAAAGAGTGTGTGCTTATGATCACACGATAGAATTGATGACTTCTTAATAATAAAAACATAATTATCGGGATGATGCACTCTTTGTCAAAAGCAAATGTATTTGACAATTGGAACTGACTATACATGATTCAATGTGTAACTGACTTGAGACAGTTCACTTTTGTCTACTGTTCAATGTAAGTGAAGAAGGTTTTAGGAGGGAGCGAGGAAGGATTTGTTATGATAGATGATGTGTATGTGAGATGTTGTGCCCCAGGTGGTGGTGGTGCTGGGGGGGCTGCAGGCGGGCTCGCGAGGTACGCAGGCGTGTATCGACGCGGCCGCCACCATCGCAGCCATCATCGGCGACCTCGACACCACCATACTCTTCGCCAGTGCCGGTAACTTGACAAAACTTACACTTATTACCACACATATTAAGTAATGTTATAATGCTTTAAATTACCTTAGGTATCATATGCTGATTATTAAGACAAGGTTTTTTTTGGTGCTTCAATGTTTTCTTGTAAAAGAAGGTTAAAGTAGTGACATTACCAAAAATTAAATATTTATACGTACTTTATTGTTGTCCAAAAATATAACTGTTTAAAAGCCGTTGTTTAAAATACAGGTGGTAACGTTACTTGTAATAGATACCGGTGCCTTAATAGTTCCCCACTGTCTTTAATATTTAAAAATAATTTTTGATATCTAAAAGCTTTTAAGAACGAATGTGTAGTGGCCGTTGTAAATAAATTTACTGATAACATAGAAAATACCAAACATTTACAGCTAACAATGTAGTATGTAAAATGGGGGATAGATGGCGTTTGAACTCAACATTATAATTGAGGTGTCGAATTTCAAAGTTAAATTCAGTTTTGAGTCGTTTCTAATATTTTATGTTATATATCAAGATCTTCAAATTATGTACATTAAAAAAATGAAAAGTATTATATAAACGAATAAAATTGGATGTAACTTATTTTGAGATGTAACAAGTGATATATTGAATACATGTTATATCAGGTACTCTGCACTCGGAAAAGGAAACGGACACGTTCTCCGACCACCGCGAGAACATCCTGAAGACCGCGAAGGCGCTGGTGGAGGACACCAAGACCCTGGTGGGGGGAGCGGCCGGCACGCAGGACCAGCTCGCCGCCGCCGCACAGAGCGCCGTCACCACCATCGGTATCAATACACATTATTGCCTTATGACATATCTAGAACAGTCTATTGAATTATTTTAATATTCCAATTCAAAAAAGCACGTGTGAGAAAACAATTTCGCTTCGAAAATAGAATATATGTGTCGTGGTGCAGTGCAACTGTGCGAGGTGGTGAAGCTGGGCGCGATGTCGCTCGGGTCCGGCAGCCCCGAGCCGCAGGTGCTCGTGCTGCACGCCGCCCGCGACGTCGCCGCCGCCCTCCGCGACCTCGCCAGCGCCACCACCGCCGCCAGCGGCAAGCACGTCTCCCACCCCCACATGCAGCGCCTCAAGCACGCCGCCAAGGTACCCCCGCGCACCTCCCGACACGCACCACCCGACACTCACCGTCCAACACGCAGCTACCGACAAACAACTCCCGATATACACCTCCCGACACGCACCTCCCAATACACGCCACTCCGACACCCCCTATGCACCGCCCGACACACATTCCGAACACTCTCCGACATGCACCTCCCCGCACCTCGGTACTCAAACTAAACACAATACTCGTACAGATTATACGATTTATTTATCGATTCCGCCGAACTATTTTTGTGGGACACCACTACAGAAAAAAGACAAACAGCATTCACCTTATTCATTTCCACGTAATCTCTACTTGTATATAGACATTAAGAGTTTGATAACTTAAAAGCTAATAAACTGTAATAACTTATGTTGTTGACAAGGATTTGTCGACGATTGTCTTTGGTTTTTGGATAGTACTATGCTTATCTTAAAAAAAAAATGATATAATTTTATCAAAGATATAAACAATTAAAACATTTGTATTGTGTCTTCAAGCTCAAATGCTGTCAGTAATTTTACCGACACTCAAAAGTATAATTAATAAATAAATCTTACATTGTTTCATGGTATTTATTATACATAACAAGATTACTATTTTAAAATAAAACATATAAATAAGGCGACAAAAGTAGGGCACCCGTGGACTTACAGCTTGTACACATTTTTTTTTTAATTTGTATACCTTTACAAGTATATTCAAATATTAAGAATATACAGTAATATCTTTTCTTATTTTTTTTTTTTTTTATTTTCTAATATAATATCGAAGGCACAAATATTTATGTTAGAATGTTGTAAAAATTTGTACACATGATACATTATCTAATAGTATAAATACTTACAATTAAAATACAGATCCGTGGTTTACTAGATTTTAATAATTTTCTAAAATGATTAGTCAAATTTTATACGTAATAAGAGAAATTTCACTCCCGTCTAGTTTAAAAAAATTGCATTACTGACAATATATTTAGGTAATGTTGAACATATTCGTACTCTGTTGTTTAAAGAACCTACCTCCTCGTTCTTTAGCATAGGCATTCACATTTTGGCAATTCTCAGTAGTACTCTGTCCTGTTTGGCTTGCCAATCAGTTATTGGGATATGAATTGTAGTTTTACTTCTTTTTCGTTTATCACACTCTCTGATGACTTAAGGCAATCACTCCTAAGGCTCGTATCGTGATCATAGTCCATCTCAAAACGTAGGCCATAAAATATTATAAATCTGATTGATAGTCACTCAAGCAAAAAAAAGAGATTTGATGTTACTAGAAATTTAGAGGAATAAATAATTCGTTAGAAACACATGTCTTCAGTTCGTACTAAATAAGTTTAATAGTAAGGTCATTTATAATCTATTAAAATGTATATGTAATACCTACTGATAATAAAATTGAAAATAATGGTAACTGCACTATGAAATTAACGTTTATGTATGGTAAATAATGAATAGTTAGTAATTTGTGCCCTCGATGTTTATGGTTGTTTATCAAAGCGGATTGGCTAATCTGTGTTTACATGTGCTTTATCCGTCCCTGTCACCTGTACGTACATATATCTTTAAAAAACCCTCATCAATATTGGACTTTGCGATACTGAGATTAATTGCAGTATTTCCGATAGCGGCTGTCAGACACCACGAAGCGTTGGAGTCTACCGATCAAAAACAACACGGTCCCGCGACAAAACAAACGCAGGTCCCTCATCGGGATCAAAAACGATTATAATAACTCTTACGATTCCGAAACGGACATATTCCAATCAGATCAGGAGGAAGAGCTGGTCCAACTCCTCGACTATTCCAGTCAAGATGATGACGTCTCCCCTTCGATATTCCACGATGACTGCGAAGAAGTCATCACTTATATAGAAAGTCTCATGAGAAATCCACCAGCTAGGAGTACTAAGAACGATGATCTCAACGAGAGATACAACGTGGTAGCCAAAAATAGTCTACTCGATATGGACTGGCGTGTATTGAAATACGGTGAAAATATATTATTGGGTGAAATAAAGAAGTTAGTAGATTTACTCCAAGTTATAAGCCATAAGACTGAGAATAAAAGAAAAAGAGATCTCAAGCTTAAAATGTCAGTTGAATCAGATTTGGATGATGAGATGAGGAAGCTCACGACAGTTATTGAAAACCTTGATTCAGAAATACAAGAAAATGAATTGGTTATAACAACAACTGTAGTTACAACTACTGATAATGTTGTTCCTCTGAAGAAACCTAAATTGAATGTCGTGGAGCGGGAATTAACTAGTCCCGTTTTCAAGGTGAAGAAAGTTAAACCTATCACATTGGACGTTATTAAATTGAGTCCGGAAAGAGAACCGAGTATCCTCAGCCCTCAGGAGGAGAAGGATGAGTCGACAGAGATCGTACTCAAACCAGAAGTGATTGATAACAAAACGAACACGCTAACAAGAGAAGTTAAAATGGAGTTTTGGAAGCTGTTCAAAGACGATACTGAATGGTGGAAGGCTATAGCTAAAAGGAATTTGGAGAAGATGGAAGAGACGCGAAGAGAATTGGAAAGGTTTAGTGGCCACGAATTGATTTTGGAAGATATTAAAATGGAAAGAGATAAACATGAGAAAGAGAAGGCTTCCCTGCAGACTTTCATAGATGAGATCGATAAATCAAAAGCTATTAATAGAGATTTGGAATACGATAAAAAGTATGAAGAAATCGTATTAAAATTAATCGAATTTGCGAAGAAGGACTTCATTTATAAAGGCTTTGATCCACTCATAGAACAACTGAAGGCTTTATCGAACGTAAAGATCGAAGGACGTAAGAAGAAAGTAGTTAATATACAAGATATAATAAACATATATACACAGATCGATATATCAAAATACACTTACGAAGAATTATGTTTACTTGAGAAGTACTACAAAGAGATAATAAGGAAATACAAAGTAGAGTGTATAGGTAAAGAGAACATTATACCAGAGCAAGATGAATCTGTCCTTAAGAATATCATCATCAATGTGGAGAACAAGCGTATGACTAAAACAAAGAATCAATCAAATGATGACACGCTGAAAAGGAGACACAAGAATATGGAAATCTTTGACCTGACACGCACGTACCCTGAAGAGTATTACGCTAACAACTGGTGGAAGATCTACGAAGACGTATTAAAGAATAGAGAACAGCAGTTTGGCTCCATAGACAGCTGGTGGAACTTCTACGAGACTATGTTGAACAGGAAAGAGACAACTGAAGAAGAACTGAGAAGAATACGGGAAATAGTCGAGTACAGAAGCGGTCGTAGGAGACCGAATAGTCGTATGGAGGAACAGTTGAGAATGCTGGACGAGATAAGGAACAATAAGTTCATGGAATCGGAGGCCGTGACGAGGAAGGATGATGAATCGGTCAGATTTTAATAAAATATCGTGTGGGGGATACCTTTGCGAACCGGTTTTTGAAATTGACAAGTGGTTTCGTCGTTATTATGTCATCGGTTTTAACCATTAACCAGTTTGTTATGGTTATAAATAGATAACGGTTCCTATCCTATTTTTTTTATTCGAACTGATCAAAACTGACGGACCATCACTGCTTCACGGAGCTTTGAGGCGACCTTATAAATCGCACAGCGGAATTAAACTTGTATGATTATATGAAACTAGTGGTCCCGGCAGACGCCCTCGCTTGATAATAAAGAAATCCTATAACTCTCCCCCAGCGCCACTTAATCGGGTCCAATTGTGAATCTAAACTATTCTTGAATCCACCTGAATACTCACATTTTTTTTTTAATTGAAATCTATCTAGTCATTTAGAAGTAGTGTGTTCCAGTGGATTCGAGAATGGTTTTCAAAATTGGATCCGGTATGTGGCGTTGCGGTTAGTTTTTGTTTATTTTTAAGGCAAGACAACGTCCACCGGGCAATATATATATTGTTTTGATTAGAGAATAAATGCTTTTTTTTTTCATTCGTTGTCTATAGTAGGCTAGTATCTGTATAATAAAAATATAACAACAAAAAATTTGTGACGGTCACATTTCTTTTTTAAATTAATTTTAAAGTAAATACTGTACAAAACCATAACAAGCGGTTAACAAAGAAACCATTTAGTCGCGAACCGAATTATAAGAAACCATGCGATGGTTTCAAGCCGGTACCAAAGCGCCCTCCAATTTATCGTTGATTAACAAGATGCACAAACAGCGAGGACTAATAATTTATGCGATGGATAGCGCACGCAGGCATGGTGTTTCGACTGGCTTCCCATGTCGCTCGCGGTCTATGGTTCATTGTTGTCCATTGTCTATCGGTGTGGTGTTTAAAGCGTTCATATACACACATATATATATATAAATTATTATATTTATTATATTATCATTTCACGCTATATATTTAAGGGGTAATTAAGGGATGAATTGGCTTGGTATTTATTTTTTAATAAATCACTAAATAATCTCCTTGAGTGAGAATTGCAATAGACTAAATTTGTCAGGTGTGGTCTGGTTATAGCTTCACTAATCTGTCTCATGTATTCCCATTAAGTATATCAAAGAATACAGTGGAGTCAGTTATGACATTTTGCCTCTAAAATCTTCTCAACACGGCAAAAGATTCATGTTTAAATCCAAATTGTCTTACTATATATCGTTATATACTTATATAAAATTTGTATGTATGTATGTATATATATATAATTCACGCTTTAGACATCAGCCAAGTCACTATCTCCTTCACATTCATTATAAGAGAGATTATTGTTTGTACGTGTGTGGCATGGTTGAACGTGTCCCTCCCGGACGTGACTGTTACTTATAACAGATGTCGCCGCGATCCACCTGGAGTCAAAAAGTATTTAACTATACTTTCCTCAAAAATTATTCTTTAAGATTGTAAAAAATAAACACTGTTTTATTTTGTATTTACGCTGAACAATATTATACTTTATGACTTCAAGAGCTTATAAATTATACTTTGTTTACATCTATATACTATAAGTATATGTGACTCTAGTTTTGGATTGTCGTATTTCGGGGCATCACTGTGTGTTCAACAGCCGAAGAGGCTTGTAAAATGTTATGTAATTTATACGCGAGTGTCGATGTCTCATTGGACATAGTTGTTTTGATTTCGGTTGACAACTAAGAGAATTGTAATTTTAGACTTTCTGCATCAGGTTTTGAGGCTTTTGCAATAGTTCAAAACATACATAACATCGTGGAGACGCATAAAAGTTTACCATGAAGTGAATAATACATGTTCCCCCCAGATAGGTCGTTCACCGCCACGCGTATACACTATACAAGGATGGGTCGATATTTGTCGATCATCTTTTACAATGTCGATATGTGTCGATCATCTTTCACAGTGTCGATATTCGTCTATCATCGCTCGCAATGTCGACGGTGGAAACCCAGCCTGACATCAATCAATCATAGCTTATGAAAGTCCAATATTGAAGAAAATCAATTAATTTATACTTTTTTTTTTTTAAATCATCTGTTTTGTTAAAAGTGTAAACGTTGTAACCAAGGAAACTGAAATTTGATACAAAATAATCTTTGCTTATGAGTTAGAGTTATGACGTTTCCGCTTTTTAAACTTTAATTTACCTTATAATTATACATGGTGTTTGTTTAATGTTGATGATACTTGGTAAATCCAAAAATATTTTAGTGCATTTCTTAATAAGTATCTATTATTAGATAATTTTGTATGGTCACTATAAAACATCACTCGTGACGTTTTACGGTATTTCATCGTACCGATTTACTACTGATTTCGTACGTAATCTAGTTGCAGCAATTACAGATTCTCAAGAGTGGATCTTTCATGGCCTTGTGGGGTCTTAGTATAGATTAGTAAAAAAGAAGGACCATAATCATTGATAGATTATGGTTCTTTTAGTTGTGTAAATAAGATTTATTGTTATTCTGTTGATCTCTTTATGGTTGCTTAAGCTTAATTAAATCATACTTGTCGACTCCAAGTTTATACTAGTTCTCTTAAACGAACACTGTGTATATTTGTAATGGCAGTCGCAGGGCTCCGCTATGGCATGGCGCTTTTGTCGTTTGCACATCGGTGTTAAGTCGTCAAAATTATTAATAAAAAACAATAATAGTTGGCAAACCTCAAACTGTACCTTCATATTCCAATTGCGTGTGAGTGGAGTGCGTTTAGAATTAACGCTTAGATGTTTTTTTTTAAAGATTTCATGTTTTATTTTAACTAAAAAACAGTTTTCGATGTCCTAAAGCTCTTGTTTTATTTTTAATTTATTACAAAGTAGAAATAAAAACTTAATTTGTAATTTCATATTTTTCATTTCTCTAGTTTTGAACGAGAGAGAAAGAGAGAGACATTATTTCAATTGTCAAACATTAAGCAGACTAGAAGTTAATATATTTTACTAATTAAAGCCAGAGTTTCATGGACAAGTGTTAGTGTATTTGGCATTAGAAATATTTAGACTGCTTTTTAAAATTGCTTTCACAATAAGCCGCGTAATTCTTCTATAATACAAATGAGCTTTATTCCATAATTATGGATGGAGTTTTATATTTATATGTAGGTGGAAAGTAAGGTATAATATATAGGTTAGCATTTGATCGGAGTCAGATGATAAAGAGACAGAGTCATTAGTGTAGGTCCTCATTCATATTGATGTTTGCTTGCGACAAATATAGCTTAGTTTTGCTGATCCTACATACTTATGTATATTAAAATAAGTAAAATACCTTTAGAATATTAAACTGATTAGATAGATTTTAGTTACTTTAACTGCTTCTGAATAGATCTAGCACAATTTTAATAGTTATATCATTTTTGATTACAAATCACTAAACTTTTTAAATAAAAAACAATGATATACTCGTAAAATGAACGTACAAACTTATTATTTCACATATCAAAGAGGTAGTAGAGTCTTGTTTCGAGACAATTTTTTTTTAAAGTTACTGTATCAAATTAATATGTAATTTATTGATATCTGTTATAGCAGAAAATTCTAGAAGAATTACCGAAGAAACAATTCGTAATTAAAGTTTTTGGGAAGTATATTTCTGAAGCCAGATTCCTACCAGCTTGAAACTCACTATCATTCTAACAACCATCGCTTCCCAATTCTCCGCTGTTTCTGAAGGCCTTTGGGTTTACTGATGTCTTTGTGACATTGCAGGTGATGGTGACCAACGTGACGTCACTGCTGAAGACCGTGAAGGCGGTGGAAGACGAGCACACGAGGGGCACGAGGGCTCTCGAGTCTACAATAGAGGCTATCTCGCAGGAGATTGAGGTAATTCTCTATAGTAGGAGATATGTTTAGTGTAGTATGCTATTGAAGCTCCGATGTCTTGAGATGGTGAAGAGAACCTATATTATATTGTGGTTTCTAAGGTGGAAGAACTTGTATAGAAGCCCTTATATGGGAAATAGCAATGACGATTATTATATGTC